>JBBUKS010000044.1:3210554-3221499 GCA_038050645.1 Hedychium gardnerianum
TTATTAATACAAGAATATGATACAATGAGTCCTTTAGTCATCCATCACATGATTGGCTCTAGGGCTTCTACTAACAAGTCTGGCCACCGGGTGCTGCTACCTGAACTGACATGTCTATGTTGGTACAAGGAGCACCAGATAATCAAACCTGATTTTGATCTTAGCAATGATTCAAATTTAAGATGATAAGTGATCTAACAAAGTTAATCAAGTGTACAAGTTGCTCAACTAGAAAGTCCTAGTTGAACTAGGCAAGGAAGTCCTAGATAATTGGACTGGGCAAGAAAGTCTTGGTCAGTTGGACTAGGTAAAGAAGTCCTTGTCGGTTGGACTAGGTATGGAAGTCCTTGTCGATTGGATTGGGCAAAGAAGTCTTTGTCGGGTGGACTTGGAAGAAGTCTTGGTAGATCGAGGACGTCGAGAAGGAAGTTCTAGGGATCGAGGACACTAGGCAGAAAGCCCTGGGAGTCGAGAACTCTAGGCAAAAGTTTAGACGGGTCCAGGACCAGACGTTAGCGAGAAGTCCCAAAGGTTAAGATCGGATATTGAGCAAAAGTCCAAATAGGTCTGTAAAACAAGATGTTTGGCACTAGGTAAACTCTCCTGAGAGAAGTGGGTTAGGAAGCGTTCCCTTGAAGGGAGCAGTAGGCATCGGTTTGACCTAAGGTTTCATAGCAAATCTAAAAGTTATAATCGTACAATCCCGAGACTGTCAAACTGTTTTACTTATCTTTATTATATATGTTTATGCAACTCTGTGATGCCAGAAGGTGGCCATAGTCAAGGGATCTAGGTGCTCGGAGATCTTGGCGACCAGATGGGATCTAGACACCCGAAATACCCCGATCACAGCCACACGTGTAGCCGAGATTGCATGCTCGGATTGGTTGACACATGTCAACTTTCAAGCGCCCAGAAAAGGATAAGGTCAAATCAAATGAGGTTTCATCCAGATGTTTCCTTGTCAGCAGCCCAAGCGCTTGGAGGTGGATAAACTACGACGAAAGTGGATCAGATCAGGCCTAGCCGAGCGCCCGAAAGGGATCCAAGCGCCCGGATAGGTCAATAAAAGAAGCACTCGACCAATAGCTCATAACAAGGATTCTATACATGTTTATAATCAACTTCTACGCCCACACTATTCTAAAATTTTGTTGCAACACCGAAGTGCTACTCTAACAATGATGATCAAGATTCTACTTTTTGTTGTCGATATTTTTTATTATTTTGTCAATTCTTTTCATACTCAGATTTTTCTGTAAACACTAAACCTTTGTCTCTGAATCATTGTTTGGAGGAAAAGGTGGATTGTCCATCATAAGAGATCAACAATCGTAGGCCTTGGACTAGCAGTCACTAGGTTGTGAACCAAGTAAAAAAGAGACAGTGTTAGCTGTGTGTGCTTGTTTTAATTATTATGCTGCGTACTTTAAACAAAAAGTATGAAAAAGTAAAACGCGCTATTCACCCCCCCCCCCTAGCACATCTATTCAATCCAATAGTCTATATCTACACAATAACATTATAACAAATACACATTTGAAATAATAATCAAATCAGAACAATAATACCTAATATAATATAACTAGTGAGATCTATATGTAAAAAAAAAAAATTACAAGTACTGAATTGGTGAACATTATTACTAATATTTAATTATCATTACAATCTAAATCATTAACATTAACATTTTGTAGGTCATCCTCGCTAGGCTCTGTTAGTTCAACAAGCTCCTTACGGTTGGCGATCTCTCCATCATCTATCTCCTCGTAAGGTACATTAACATCTACATGTAATTGAGATGTGGATTGAATCTAGGAATCAACTTAATGTATCTCCACTTCTTCATTTTGAAATGCATCATGGTTTTTTACCGTGATGGACCTCAAAATTTCTATGGTCAAACAAGGTTTCATTCAACAAACTGCTAACCATTCACTAACTCTTCTTCTCTTCGTCGGGTATTAAAGATAGAAAATTTGACCAACGTGCACTGGGAAAATGAAAAGTTTAAAATTTTTGAACCTTTTGTTTGCATTAATCTCAACTAAATTATAGTTTGAATGTATTCTGGTACCTGTTCTTAGAGTCAGATCATACCAAAAATATTTGAATAACACGCACCTTTTTATGGGTAAGGCAAGACATTCAACCTCTATGATTTCTTCAAGTCTCCCATAATAATCAAACTCACAATTATTATTGTTAATAGATCCTTTTACGCAAACACCTAAATTAAAAGTTAGTATGAATGAATCTCGTTGTGCCACGTGGAATTTGAAGTCATTAACATAGTAACCAGAATACACTCTTATGTTATAGAGAGGTTCAGATGCAACATTGGTTATCCTTTTATCTTGAAATTTGATATTCTACGATCCTTCACCTATAAAAGGAGTTATGATATAAATTAGTTGAGAATTTAATATAGATGTATGAAAATTAATTTATTCTCTAACTTACATAGATTTGAAAACATAATACAAATTTCGTCTGTAACTTTTCCTCTACCTCACTTGCACCGATTGATGGATTTTATATTTGTGGTTGTTATTTGTACAAGCAGTCATGGCAGGTAATTTTAAAAAAATTGGAATGTCAAACAAATATAAGGGGATAAGTGTTTAATTATATTAGTTAACTCACCTTATGTAGGGTTTGACCTTGTCACAGTTCAGGAGTATGTATGTTCTTGTATCATAGTATTCTTATTGATTTAACCATCTCAAAACAAATGCTCTCATTGGCTTACCCAGAAACTTGAAAATAGATAACATCTTTGGGTCTATTGGCTAAGTATCATCAGAATTTAGAGGGATGTCTGGTTTTCACATTATCAACAAAATAATATGAGCAGAAAGAAGATGCTTCTTTAACCAAATAAACATTACATATTGACCCCTCAACTCTTTCTTTATTATGAATATTATTCTTTAATTTCCTCAAAAACTATTCAAATGGATACATCTACCTATATTGCACAAGACCATCTAGTCATATCTCATAAGGTAAATGAACTGGTAGATGTTCCATTAAATAAAAAAAAAACTAGATGGGAATATATGCTCAAGTTTACATAGTATGAAAGAAATGTCTGTTTCTAGAAAAAAAAATATCGACCGTCATAATACACCTCGCTGTCAAATCACTATAAAAATAGACTCAATTCTATAACTGCTTGTCAAACATTATTAGGTAGTAGGTCATAGAAAGATATTGGAATAAGTTTTTGCATGAACACATAACAGTCATGACTCTTCATTCCAAACATTTTTAACTTGTTCATATTCACACGTCAGGCCATATTCGAGGCATACCCATCAGGAAATTTGATTTCTTTCAACAAATTACATAAAGCTTGCTTACCTTCTTTGTCTAATATATAACAAGCCTTTGAAAATTGATTTGTTGTTTCATTCTGATGCAACTTAGGTCAGCTAACTAGTTCTTTTAATTCCTTATATGATTTTGCGGTGTCTATAGTTCTTCCAAAACATTCATTATAGTATTAAAGATATTATCAAAAAAAATTCTCAACATGCATCAGATCTAAATTATGTCGAATGAGTAGATACTTTCAATATGACATCTTTCAGAAAATACTTTTTTTTTTCAACCACACTTGCACAACCTAATAATGTATTTATTTATCTCATCATAATTAGGCTGAGATACTTGTAGAAATTTATAGTTGTCTATTTGGCCAATGACTTTGCACCTGACTTGATTATTGACTGAAATTTTCTGACTACAACATTTATTATAAATTTTATTTTATTTTACCTGAAAAGGTGTTCAACTGGTAAAAATTTGCGATAATTATCAAACCAAAATATGTTTCCACTACAAGGAAATGAAAATGTATCAAAATCTATCATGCAATGTGGCATGCTAACTTACCAGTCGCACTCCATCCTGACAATATTAAGTATGCTAAAAAATCACTAATCATCCATAATAAGGCAGCATGCAAGGTAAAATTAGTTTTACTTGCAACATCATAAGTCTCCAACCCTACATTCTATAATTCATTGAACTCAGCAATCAGAGGTTGCAAGAAAATATTTATCTTCTCTTTCATATTCCTTGGACCTAGAATAAGCACAGTAAGAAACATGAATTCATCTTTCATGCACATCCATGACGGTAAGTTGTACGATGTTAATATAACTGGCCAAGATAAATATTTCTATACTGACTAACCAAATAGCTTAAATCCATCTGTGGAAAGTCTCAGTCTCATATTACGTGGTTCTATTACAAATGAGAGAAATATAATATCAAGATGTTTCCATGCAGGGGAGTCACATGAATGACACATTATACCTCCTTCATACACATGCTCGTGATGCCACCTCATGTGGCAAGTTGTTGCAGCAGATGTATACAAACGTTAAAGTCTAGTAGTTAACGGGAAATAATATATAACTTTCCACGCAATATTTTTCTTCTTCTTCCCTGATATATGACTATGATCCTTATAACGTGGGTGAGTACATATTCTGCATTCAATCATTTCAGTATCTTCATTCCAAAATATCATGCAGTTATTTATACAACCATCAATATTCTCTATAGACAAACATAAACTCCTCACCAATTTCTTTGTATTATAGAAGCTACCAGTCATTAGGTGATTAGTAGAGAGTAACTCTGACATCAATTGGTAAATGTCATCGTAACATCATTCTGAAAAATAATGTTCTACCTTGATGTTCAATAACCTTGCAGTAGCTGATAATTGGAAATGACGAATGTCTTCCAACACTTCTCTTTCACTAGCCTTTAACATGTCATATAGTTGCTGAACTTCAGTGTTGGTATTTCATCTATATTGGAATGATCAACTGCATTCATCGCGTAGTAAACTATTGATTGCATTGAATTCTCATTAGATGATGATTCTCATAGAGAACTTATGCTAGATGAAGAAGCAACCGAAGTTCCAATTGGATGAAATAAATAAGGCTCTCTATGACAGTCCTAGTTGTAGTAATTTGGAACAAAATAATTTCTACATATATGTACTTACATGGTATCCTCATCACGAAAAGATTTATTTCTACATTTGCAATGATTATAGGGATAACGCAACTCAACACCATTCATATATTCTGGATGATTCTTAGTAAAGTTCACAAACTCTTCAACTCCAACAAAATATTCATCTCGGATAAATCCTTTTTCTAATCTATTGTACATCCAAGCTTTGTTCATGTACATTGTATCCTAATGAGAATAAAATTTCTAACATTACCAAAACAAGGTCAAAACTAAGCATTCATAGTTTAAATTAAGCTTACCCTAAAACATTCAAACCTAATACGTGGAATAAAACTTAACATAACCTAAAACTAGAGCACAGGCCACGACCCTAAAGAATTAAAATTTTGTCAAGTTGTCGCGAGCTCACGGACGGCCAAGATGACCAAGCACGCTACCACGAACTAATGGCTAGCCAAGCACGCTGCCACGAGCTAACGGCCGGCCAAGCTCACTATCGCAAGCTCACGTCTATGACCTAGCTCGCTCGCAGTCGCGACTTAACTCGCTCGCAGTCGTGACCTAGCTCGCTCACAGCTGAGACCTATCTTGCTCGCAGCCGTGAGCTCATGGCCAGCCAAGCTCACGGTCACGACCTAGATCCCTTGCGGCCACGAGCTCAAGACCGGCCAAGGCCGCAATCACGAGCTCCTAGCCGATCAAGCACGCGGCGGTGAAAAAGCGAGAGGAGAGGGGAAGGGGAGATGAGTGTACCGAGATTGAAGAGGAGAGGACGTCGGAGATCGGAGAGGAGACATTAGGGAGGGAGATCATTCGATGGAGGGGGAGATCGAGGGGCTTAGCCCTAATTTTGATCCCAAATAAAGCGATGGAAAATAAGTTTTCGTCGCTAAAATAGCGATGGATATTAAATTCCATCTCTGTTTTAGCATTGGAATGTTTTTTTGTCTCTATTCTGTCACTCTTGGGAGACAGGAATTTAAATTCTATCCCAATAATAGAGAAGGATTAATTTCTATCGCTAACATATCACGAAATATAATTTCTATCGCTAAAATAGCAACGACATTTAATTTTCATCGCTAATTAGCGATAATAATTAATTGTCATTGCTAAATTGGTCGCTAAAGCAGGTATTTTTTGTAGTGTTAGCGACGGAATATAAATACCGTCGATATTTAGTGACAGAATATTAATTCCGTCGCAAAATAGCAACAAAACTTATATTCTATCAGTATTTTGAGATATTTTGCAGTGATAACTATTGACTCAGGTTGAATAACAGGACCTATAATATATCAAATTAAAACTCGTTCAGAGATCTATATTTATTAAGAGTGTAACCTATAACGACCTAATCTTAGGCTCAAAAAACATCGTTTAAAGTCTTTTTAGAGGCTCTAAAAAATTTTAATCTTTTTTATTAAGGTTATTTTTGTCTTTTGCATTGTTGGGGTTTTGAGACTATTTAAATAATTGTTTGGTTGATGTTAGGGCATTCTTTTTATTTGAGTTTATTTTATTCAGTTAAATCAAGACAAGAATTCTTTGTATTTGGCGTTTTTTGTGTTTTCTTTGAAAATTATTTATTAGAACTAGCCTATAGAATAATCACTATTCTGTCAGGTGTCAATAGACGTCCAATGAAATCTCTACGTATTGTCTGAGAGAACGAATCTATTGTAAGAAAATTATGTCTAACACAAGCCTTAGTCTACTCAGCAACTTGGTCACTTAAGAGCTCAGCCTACTCGACAACTCAGCCACTTACACTATAAAAAGGCATCGCCAAATTTTGCGACAAAATAGTGTAAATTCGTCGCAAAATTTGTGATGAAATAATTTTTCGTCGCAAAAATCATTGTAAATTTGCGATGAAACAAATTTCATCGTAGAAATTAATAAAATTAAATTTGCGATGAAAATATTATATTCATCGTAGATTTGCAACAAATTTGGTTTTCATCGTCGATTTGCGATAAATTATAGTTTCGTCAAAAATTTGCAACAAAAATGAATTTCGTCGTAAATTTATGATGAATCTAATTTTTATCGTAGATTTGTGACGAAATTTTTTTCTTTTTTTTCCCGAATAAAAAAATAACATAAAGTATCATTTTTAACAACAAACAATTCTTATAAAATAACAAAAAAAATATGTAAAAACTTACTCATTCCGACGTGAATTTTTAAGCACCATCTTTCTTGACATCAACAACCCTGTTGAAAAATAAAAATAATAGTATTAAGCATAATTTCTAAAATGAAGGATTCATAATCTGAATCAAATAACAAATTTAATTAAAAAACACCATACAAAACAAAATCAAGAAGAACCATCACCACCTTCATCATCACTAGAACTGGGAGGAATCTGACTTGGACCGGAACCTAATTGAAGATGTCGCATAATAAAGTCTTGCTGTCGGCGCATTGCTCTCATTTGTCGATCCCTTTTGTCATGCCCCGGGAGTATATTTATCCATCGAACAATGGACAGTACCTCCCCTGTACGGCTGACAATATCCTACATACAATCATGAATTCCACCTGCCTTTTTCGAGGGCAAGTATGGGAGTTCTTCTGAAAATTTATCCGAAAATTCTTTTCGAAACGTTCGAGAATTGTGAAACATCATCTTCCTCATCCTTAACTAATGACAACCTATATCCCTGACAATATTTGGGATAATAACATCTACACTTGTAGTGCTGAAATAATAAACATCTCATCATCCCTTGGTCCCAACGAAATCCCACGAGAATCTATTCGAATATCGGAAAGTGACAACTCTCGCTCAACACTCAACTGTGGGTAGTCAACCAACTCATGGCCAAGATGATGTCCAATTATGTTATAACAAGCACCCGAAGATCCACTGACAGCGAATGACTATCGAAGTCCAAGGAACATCCCCTGACTTCCTGATTGATAGTTAGCACCTCTCTAGAAAGCAAAGATATAGCTAAACCATATTATCAAGTATAAGAACTCTACCCGTTCTTACGTACCAATGGTCTATCTAATGCCTCTCAAAGGCATCACACAATAAAATCCAAGTAATGGGCTGATCCTAAAAATCCCCTTCTGATGAATCACCAAATAACAACCTAATCTCATAGATCGTATACAGCTAATGTAGCCTTCTATGCGTTAGTGCAAGTCTTGTACTTTTATATGCCTTGCTGGTTATTTAACCAAGTACAGGCAACTAAATGATCATAATTTCCATGAACTAAAGTAAATTTGTCCTTAACTGCATGAGTCAATCCTGGTATTTGGGCTCTATCCATCACCCAGCTAATCATAGTCTGGGTTGGTACGATTGGTAAATTTACTTGAGAACGAAGTCTCGAACCTCTCTTAAGGGTACGATGAGCATGACTCATGCTATTAGACTCAACCTCAATCGAAAACCCTAGAAAAACTCACCTCTCAAGCAACAGGTTCAAGTCTCAACGACTTAACAAATAATCTCTTTGGTTGACCCGGACCATGGTCACAAATAATGACTGATCTACCTCAAGTCATACCTATAACAGACAGCAAGGTAAAAATTAACTATGATATTCTCGGAGATATCCTATCGCTGCCTTGTCCCAAAAACTTGAAAAAATTACATCGAGAAAATAATTCGCAAAATCCGAAAACACGAAAACAGGCTATCGCAACCTAGGATTCTGATACAAATAAAATTTGTCATGCCCCTAGAGTATATTTATTCATCGAAAAATGGACAGTACCTCCCTTGTACAACTGATAGTATCTTAAATACATAATCAATAACAAATATAAAAATATACCCCACATGGGTATTCACATCCATGCAGTATATTAAATGACAAAAATATCCTACCCGAGTATTGTACAACCACGCAGTGTAATAGATAAGAACAATAAACAGTAACGATGGTCTACACGACTAAAAATCCAAAAACATACTATTGCGAGTTGGCCTGGCTTATGACGCCAAAATACACAATCGAAAACACATATGAAATCCATATACAAATTTATTAATATAATGCCAATAAATTAAATAGATGCGGAAGCTAAAACAAACCAACTTAGTATCAAAATAAATCTTTGGCTCGATGTGAGAGGGACAACGCGGGCAGATATCCTTTAAGCGACCCAATCATAAACCTGTTAATAAGAAAAACAACAATCAAAGTAGGGGTGGTGAGTACAAAGGAATACTCAGCGGGTATATAGAAGAATAGTGCATGACTAATATAGATATGAAAACAAAGATATACAGTCTCGAATAGGAGAAATACTAACCTATTCAAAGGAACAGTAATAATAGAAATTACTTAAAACATGTCTGATCCACTAAGTGTGAAATAGTGGTTTGAAAAATAATACAAAATTTGAAACAGTACTACTCAATACTCAGTAGCATCAATAAAATAGCATAAATCTTCTACAAGTAGGAAAAAACACAACCAATATATTAATTCACCATATAAGGTCAACATATGTCCAAACGTACACAACTCCACAACCATAATGCACATGTAAGTGCAAAATGCATATGCAATGCAAAGTCACTCCTACTCACCACTCCTGCCATCATTACATCAATGTGATCGAATGGGTACGACCGTGACTCCTGTATGCACTCCATACAACCACTACTCTCTAGTGGAACGAGTGGACAGGATGAACAAAGTAGTTATCCAGCTACATCATAATAGATCTCTGTCGGCATACACTCCATACGACCACTACCCCTTAGTGGTTGAGTGAGCACGACTTGAGATACTGCACACACTCCAGCCGTCACTACCCCAAGTGATCGAGCGGGCAGGAAAGATGACTAATGACCCTCTCACCAACAAGGGTTACATAGTTATCAGTATGCAATAAATGAAATGTCACAATGAGAATGAAGCAATAAAAACATATCACCGATCTAAAAACAACTCCAAATGGAAAAAATCACAGGCATATCCGAAAACATATATCCATAAAAGTGAGTATACAAAAAAACTCACAAATGATTACTAATCCATATGAGTAATAAATCGAGAGACTGTATCAACAATAAAGAGACTTATCTCAAAGGTCAAGCATCAAGTATCAAACTCATGATAAATAAGAATAGAGTTAAGATACCTAATTAATATCAAAACATACGTCATGCACTAAAGATCAATAAACTAGAGGAATAAAGTAAGAAGTACCCGCCTTAAAATAGTAGAATGTCGAAAGTCCTCAGACCCGACACTCTGTCTCAAATCCGAATCCTATAGATTAAAATACAAAAACAGCATAAGTTCCAAACGACTACAAAACTCACTAACTAGCTTTAATTTAACTGATTAATCATCTAACTAACCATGTTCAGCTTACTACCTCATCAACAAACTCAACCAATTATTCATCCATAATTCCCATAAATATGTAATTAATCCAATCTCCACCCAAATCAGTGATGGGATTTCCAATTAACCCTAGGAACATGGAGACATCAACTTCTAACAACAACCGATCAATCTAATCCACCAAATTGAGATTAACATCACTATCAATGATCTAACTCCTCCATAATATTCTTCAAATATGATAGTACATAAAAAAAATGGAATGAATAGAATTTGTAGGAAAAAGAAATTTGTTACCTACAACTTCTCTTCCGACAATACAATAGAATAGTGTAGGCGAGGGAGGACCGATAATTGTGGCTGATCAGACATAGCAGCACCTAGGGAGGTAGGGGCAGATCACAGCAATTGCCTCAACTGCTCAAAGTCAGGGCAAGTCGCACCACTATGGTGGCTGGAGTTGAGGCAGTGCCTGTCACGCCCCGGGAGGGTATTTATCCGACGAAAATCGGACAGCACCTCCCCTGTACGGCAGACAATATCCTGGATACAGAATACAACTAATAAACAAATACCCAACACGGGTATATACATCCATACACAAAGCAAAT
>JBBUKS010000044.1:3285733-3308195 GCA_038050645.1 Hedychium gardnerianum
AGGATTAATTATTATTTGGATTGATATATTAAGTTAAGATTGATTAGTTAATTGATTAATTAATAGTTTGATTAATTGAAAAAGATTATTTAATTCTTGTTAGATTCAAATTCAGCTTTGAGTTCATTAAAAAGAAGTTTATAAGATAAATTTCTAGGGTGTGATGAGTCACAAAGGATATCATTAAAGTAACCACGTGCCTAAAATAAAACTTTCCAAAACGACCAACCCAAATAACTTAATACTGAGTTTTAGTCTAACTAGCTCATGTTTGACTAGGGTAGCTTCAGCTAGATCTATTAGGTCTAGTGTACCAGGTAGACGATATATGATTCAACCTAGACATGTCTTCGACAAAGTTTTCTTAGTTTACTATCATCTCAATCCATTCTGATGCTATGTTATCAATGTTGGTTAAACATATTTATAACTAACCATTCTAAATTAAGTAAGAAAATAAAACTAAGCATGCATATTGAAAATAAAATAATCAATCAATTCAACTAGGATGAATAATTTTCTATTAGCTCCCCCTGAATCATAACTTAGATATGGTCTATCTAGATAATGAATTTGATCCTTGGGGATTCAATATTGACTTGGTCAATTTTGATTAAGTAAATATGCTTTGGGGACCCATGCTTGGATTTGGTTTCTAACATTTTGACTAACCAAATACAAGTACGATTTGTTTATTGTGTTAGCTTTGTATCCGAATCTAGATTTGTTGTACACAGCTCGTTGAGACCCAAGCATCATATTCAAATACTTGGAGCCCAAGTTGAACCTTTCCAACATTTTCTTGAGTCCCTCCACTTGACCTTCAAGGTGGAATTTTTTTCCTCAAGTCTTGCAACTTGAGTTGAACTTTCATGTTGAGTTGAACTTCCATCTTGAATATGGTTAGTTCAGGGATTCAAGTTGACTTGTTCCTTAAGGTGTTTAACTTCCTTAAGTGAAAGGTGGAATTTTCTTCTTCAAGTCTTACAACTTGAGTTGAACTTCCATCTTGAATATGGTTAGTTGAGGGATTCAAGTTGACTTGTTGCTTAAGGTGTTTAACTTCCTTAAGTATCAAGTTGATCCTCAGACTTAGCTACTTTTTTAAACAGGCATACAATTATTTTAAACAGTTTATTTTCTAAAGGAGAGGTTATCTCATCTTGTCCTTCTGAAAC
This sequence comes from Hedychium gardnerianum, assembly GCA_038050645.1. Taxonomy (NCBI): domain Eukaryota; kingdom Viridiplantae; phylum Streptophyta; class Magnoliopsida; order Zingiberales; family Zingiberaceae; genus Hedychium; species Hedychium gardnerianum. Next base: position 3,286,912 of record JBBUKS010000044.1, read on the forward strand.
GGATATGGATCCGTGGCTCGACTCGGACTGAGACTCAATCTCGAATTCGGATATGTTGTTTCCTGCCATAAAGGCCATAAAGGCCATGAAGCTCAATTTCTTAGGTTCTTCTGCATCTGATTCCTCCGAAGATGACTCATCCCAGGTAGCCTTGAGCGCTTTCCTTCTTCTTGAAGACTTGGGTTTCTCCTCCTTTATGTTAGGGCATTCATGCTTGTAGTGGCCTTTTGGTTTGCACTCGAAGCATGTTACTTCCGATTTGTGTTTACTCGGATTTTGTTGTACCACTTTCTTTACCCCTTTTGGTAAACTTCTTCTTTGTAAATATTTTTCGGACCATGTTTATAATTTCTTCTTCGTTGTTGGAGTCTGAGTCTAACTCGCTTTCAGACTCTTATTTTGATCGGGTTTTAGACTTAGTCTCCTTACTTTTATTTTGATTTACAAACAAAGCAATACCCTTCTCGGTTTGACTAGAATTAACCTGCTCTTTAATTCACATAATAGCTCATCTAATTTAATAATGAAAAGTGTCACGCCCTGGGGGTATAGATCGCCATCCGATGATGGGGAATACCCCTTAGTGACAGTCTTGATACAACATGATACGAAGCCAAAAGTCGCTGACACACAAGTAGAAAAAGACAAATGGCCGAATAATGAAAGACAACTTAACATGTATAAATATATACGTAAAGAAAAGTCTGCACACGTCTAAAAATATATTTTTAGGAAACATATAAGTAGGACAAACTGTAAAAAAAAATTTCAAAACAAATTTCAAGTGTCAAGTACTGAGAAAACAAAGTGCGACAATGATAGAAAAAGAAAATTTCTCAAAGCAATGTAGGACCGGCAGCCAGGACATCTAAGCAACACGACACATCCTTTACTTTCTAACCTGGAAGTCAAAGTAAAAGCAAGAAGCAGTGAGTACAAAATACTCAGTGGATATAAGACAGATAGTGTATGAAACAAAATAGTGTATGGAGTCAAAGGGAGCAATCTCAAATAATATTACTTACTAACATAAATAATAGCACTAACATATAATCATTTGCTAACAAAAGCATAAATAACAATTTAACCTTTTACTAACCTGCTCAACCAGGGTATAAACAATAAATCGAAAGTACATACAATACATTTAAAAATCACCTGTATAAGAATAACACATAACAAGTATATAACAAGTCCTGACTGCACGCAAACTCATGCTACCACTATTTGGTCCAATGGGAGTCAGGGTTACTGTCTGTGCGCAAACTCATGCTACCATTATCTAGTTTAGTGGGCAGACAAGGTGAGATAGCTATCTAGCTCCTCAACTATTGACTGCGGGTGAAATCATGCTACCACTATCTGGTCTAGGGGGCAGTCAGAGCATATAAATATCATGTTTGCGAGCGAACTCACACTACCACTATCTAGTCTAGTGGGCAGACATGATGTGTATCTATCTAGCTACGAACTGTGGGAGAAATGCTCTACCACTATCCTGTTTAGTGGGCAATCTAAGTATGTAATACATACAAAGCAATAATAATCAAACATACAGTAATAATTACATTCAAGAGTAAAATTCTACACGCTACACTATGGTATCGCTAACATAAATACACAAGTATAAATAACAAATATCATGGATAGCATGAGACTACATGAATATCAAAATAGACTAATATGATCAAGCAATAAAGGTCAATCTCAAGATACAACATCAAGTAGAGTCAAGATAAGTAACTACTACGTAAATAATGCAAATAAAAAGATCATGCACTAAAGTCAAAAGAACTATATATATCAAAGGGAGGAACTACCCCCTGTTATTACAAAAACTTTCTAACTGTCTTCAGGTTAGAGGGCCTACCACGAGCTCGAATTACATCTAACAAATCAATTTAATTATTAGTTTATTCCCTCCTCGCTAAAAACCATCTTAATTAGTCAATAACTACTCATCCATTGATAAATAAATATTAAAATAAATTAAATTATTAATTGCTCAATTTATTAATCCCTTCGTCCATTGATCAACTAATTGATCAAGCTGTTAATTAAATCGGTTACAAAATCTTAAATCAATTAATGATCAAACTAATCCTTATTAATTTAGTCTACTTAATTCCATTATTAGAGATTTAAATAGTTAGGTCAATTAATTATCTATTAAACAATGTATATATCCAAACTACTAATGGGCCAATAACTTAAATAAATCAATCATTAATTAATGATCTAGTTTATCAACTAATCATATTAATCATTATTATCAAAATGAGTAATTAATTCAATAAAACCTGATTAATCATTTGATTCACACAAATTTATCATTCGACATTAATAGAACTAATAAGATAAAATCATTCAACCTATAACTATTTTAATTTAATCAATTATAACTAATCAATAAATCATATCTGTTAATTAATTAAATCATTAATTTTAAACCCAAATAAATCCTAAGTTATTTAAATTAATATCATGATTAATTAATCTATTAAACTTAATAATTTAAACTTTGTAATAATCAATTATCAAGCATCATTAATCAACAAAAATTAAACTTAACCAAATTCTTACTTTACCGACGGTGGCATCTCCTTCTCCGGCGATGACTCACGACGGCAAGCGACCAGCGTAGCACGGGGTCGGTGACAAGAGATGGGAGTCGGGGTGAGCCGCAAGGGTGGTGAGTACGTGACGTTGACGAGTCGTGGATGGTTGCGCGTTGCCTACACGATTGGGGTGATCACCGGCTACAAGGGACACGAGGTTGTGTTCGGAGATGGTGGCGGTCGCGAGGGCAAAGACGTCAGTCGTTGGGTGATGGGAATCGGAGGTGGTCACAAAAGCAGCAGTGCGCGACACCGAAAAACAACAGATGGATGTGCGCCTCCTACACAGTCGGGGATCCCGATTGGGGGTGGTCGTCGGCTGAAAGGAACACGAGGTCATGTCTGATGATAGAGACAATCATAACCGTAAGGACGACGGTTGTTGGGCCGCGCGACAACATGCGTGAGAGGAGGGGAAAAGAAACAACGGTGGGAATAGTTTAATTAAAACTTAGGTTTTAATTTTCTAAACTTAGGTTAAGTTTCAATCAACTCCTCCATTAAATAGAGTATTCTAAACACGCTTTTCTAAACCCTACCCAATTTATCCCCACAAAATATCCAAATATTCATATTAAATTCTGAAAAATTCTATAAAATTCTAATAAATTCTATAAATATATTTCCTTATTAATTATCAATTATATCATTATTATTTTCCTAAATAAATTTACTTATGCTAAGTTTTCAATCGTTTTAATTCTTATCATCCTAAATCTTTAATATATATACATATTTAATTAGATAATATATATTATTAGAATTTTATAGAATTTTTCAAAATTTAATATGAATATTTGGATATTTTGTGGGGATAAATTGGGTAGGGTTTAGAAAAGCGTGTTTAGAAAGATCCTTTTAAACTTTATAGGCATCTATCATAAATGCCCACATTGCATTTCGAGAGAAGGAGTTTAACACGTATCTTATTATATCTTGATTTTTGAGTTGATGGCCAATGAGGTGGAGCCCGTTGATGATGTTTTTAATTCTTGCGTGTAGTTGAGTCTCGGTTTCTCCATGCAACATTTTAATGTTAAATTATTAATTTAAAAGTAGGTCTCATTTACCTTCGAATCCTCGGTTCCTTCGTGCAACTTGACTAGTTAGTCCCAAAGTTCTTTGGAGTTCTCGAATGGACCAATTCGGTTTAGTTCCTCTTTTGTTAGACCGCACTGGAGAGTGTTCATTGCCTTGTAGTTGATTTGGGCCTTTTTCTTCATTTCGGGACTCTACTTTTGTGAATCTAGTGGTTCTCCATTTTCGCTTGGTGGTGTATAACCATTTTTGATGCTAAACCACATATTAATGTCGGACTTTATAAAGCACTCCATTCTCTATTTCCAATTGCTAAAGTCTTCTCCATTGAAGAGTGATGAACGGACAGTGCTATAACCTTCTTGGTGGGAACTCGTTCTTCTTGCAAAACAGGATAAACTAAAAGAGATTTCCAAGACTTCGTCTTGGGATTAGCAGTGCGAGATAAAAAATATGAACATAAATTATTTTAAAGAAAAGATAACGAAAAAGCTAGAAAGATTGTTAAGTCTTTTCAGAAAAGTCTTGCTCTGATACCAATTATATAATCATAGGAGACGAGAGAGGGGGGGGGGTGGTGAATCTCGATCGTTTGAAACCTTTTTTTTTTCTTCTTCGTAAAACCGAATCAAAGTAAGTTAGTAGTGGAATAAGAGTAAAAGCAAATATACGGAGACACGGTCGATTTTACTTAGTTCGTAGTCTGACAACTACTACTCCAAGGCCTACAATATTTGACCACTTTTGATGGACAATCCAATATAGTTTTTATCTCCGAAAACTTTCGGCAAAGAAGTAGATTCGTACAAGTATGAATAGTAATAAACTATGCAAGTACAATAAAGTATACTGACAACAATGATATGAAATGAAGCGTAGTTTTTCGGAGGCCTCCTGGTGTCGAAGTAGTTGTAGCTTGTATGAGCAGTAATAGAGACGAGATGGAGCACATTAAGAGTTGATGAAAGAGTTATCTTGGACTCGGACCTCGAGGTCTTCTTTTATAAGCACCGTTCGGTCGATTGAACCTATTCATCGACGGAACCTCCTATCCGTCGACTAAACTTCGCGTCTTTCCTTGTTTGCTCTTATCTGATCTGTTTGATCCCATGATTTTTGTTGTTCGATCGACTGATCCATGCTATCCGTCGATGGAACCTCTGAACTTCCTTTCCTACGTGATTTGATCTGATAAGTTGTCATTACCTTTTATGGATTGGTTGATGGATCACTTTGATCTGTCGACTGAACAGTCTGCTTACCATGTTTGCTGAACTTCAATTTGATCTCTACCACGCTGGCCGGATCGATCGACCCTCGGTCAACCCGGAACTTTATTTATTTGCAAAATAAAGTTAGCACAGCAAAATAATAGTAGTCTTGCAAAATAGAGTTAGATAGTAGATAGTAAAGATGCATGAGTATGATAGTTAGGACTGTCTTGATCTCAACTTAGAAACCTCCGTTATTTTTTTTGTTTGATCAAAACCTAAGGTTTTGTCCCTACCGAGATACGACCTCACTGCACTCCCTCCATGAGCTTACCTCAACTCACTTGTCAAACATCGGGTCCTCCAGACCTGTTTGGACTTTAATCGCTTAGTATCAGATCAGTTTGCTAGGATTTCCTCTTGATTCGATGTTAGGTCCTTTCTGACCTATCAAATCCACCTACCAAATGTCAGGTCCATTTGACCCATCTGGATTTCCTGCCTGGTTTTCATGATCTGTTAAGACTTCTTCTGCCTAGTATTAGGTACAACTGGCCTACTATACTTTTCAAGTTGAGTATCCTACACACTTGATCAATTCATCAAATCACAACAAGACTTAACTTGAACCTTTGACAACATCAAAATATAGGTTCGATTCTGCTGCTCCCAGTATCAATAGTAGGTAAGTTTTCGAAACCCAAATCACGTACCCTAGTTTTAAAATTACCAAATTACGTACCTAATTTCACTTTTAACCTTGTTACTATTCCCAATTGACTGCTACATTGTAGAAGTCGACTGTTACTATAGCAATCGATTATTTTTTTTATAAAAAATTATTGATTCATGTTTTAAAAATCACCACTCTCAATATAGTGAGTCAAATTGATATTTGAGGGCATGCATATAATTAGGAGAACTAAACGAACATATATGCCTGATTTACCGTCATTCCAAGCTCTCTAGGTCCATCAACCAGTTTTGGTCGAAACCGATTGATGGACCTAGAGAGCTCGAAATGACATAAAACTAGTTCTTATGTGTTTATCTAGTTCTCCTAACTATATAAATGCCCTCAAACATTAAATTGACCCATTATATTGAGAGTAGTACTTTTTTGAATATAAATGTGTCCAAAAAATTTAATTCGTATTCAAAAATTCACTACTCTCAATATATTGGGTGAAATTAATGTTTTAGGGTAGGGATATAATCATAAGCTCTTTAGGTCCATCAACTGAGTTTGGCCGAAACTCTTTAGGTTCATTTGACCAAAATTGGTTAATGGATCTAGAGAGCTCAGAATGACGTGAAATTAGGTCCTATGATTTTGTCTAGCTCTTCTGATTATATTTATGACCTCAAACATTAATTTAACTCAATATATTGAGAGCAGTGATTTTTTGAATATGAATTAGATTTTTCGGACACATTCGTGTTTAAAAAATCACTGCTCTCAATATAATGGGTCAAATTGATGTTTGAGGACATATATATAATTAGGAGAACAAGATGAATACATAAGACCTGGTTTCACATCATTTCAAGCTCTCTAGGTCCATCAACCGATTTTCACCGAAATCGACTCATAGACCTAGAGAGCTTGGAATGACTTAAACCAGTTTCTCTATATATTTAGACTGTGAAAGATCAAGCAACCATTTTGATCTATCTCTATAAATCTTAATCCCAAGGATGTAGGTTGCTTTTTTCATGTCTTTCATAGAGAATAATTTGAACAATCGACCCTTAACTGACTATAAAATAGACACATCGTTTCCTATAAGCAATATGTCATCAACATAGAGCACTAGGAATATGACTGCACTCCCACTAACCTTCTTGTACACACAAGGTTTGTTAGGATTTTATAAGAAATTAAACTCTTTGATTACCTCATCAAAATGGATATTCCAACTCCTAGATGCTTTCTTCAATCCATAAATGGATCGCTAAAGTTTGCATACTTTATTTTTATCAACAGATGTGAAACCCTTAGGTTGTATCATATATACCTCCTCAAATATATTTCCATTGACAAAAGCCATTTTCACACCCATCTGCCATATTTCATAATCATAATGAGCTGCTATGATGAGGAATATCCGAATGAATTTAAGCATAGTTACTGGTAAGAAGGTTTCGTCATAGTCAACACCTTACTTTTAACGATAGTCTTTCGCCACTAATCTTGCTTTGTAGGTAATTTACATTACCATTTATGCCAGTTTTCTTCTTGAAAACCCACTTGCACCTGATAGGTGTAATGCCTTCAGGCGAGTCTACCAAGTTTCAAACTTGGTTTTGTACATAGAATCCATTTCTAACTCATGGCTGCTAGTCGCTTATCCCTTTCTGAACTTTTCAGAACTTTCTCATAATCAGTAGGTTCCTCATCCTCAATGAGAAATACGTCATTCAATTTACTTATGAGAAATCCATATCTCTCAGGAATCGTACGTATCCTACTAGATCTACAAAGAGGTAGTGTCTGCATAGGTTCAACTGATGACTCATCACTATGAGTAACTATGAGTAATCAGTTATGGTTCTTGATTAGGCATCTCTTCAGTGTCTATTGAAGTCTCTTGAATTATCTCAAGTTCAACCTTACTCCTACTATTTTTCTGTAAGAGAAACTCTTTCTCTAGGAATACAGCATGCCTTGAAATAAATACATTTTGTTCCAAGGGATGATAGAATTGGTATCCCTTTATTTTCTTAGGGTAACTAATAAATAGACACTTATCAGACTTAGCATCTAGCTTATCTAATACAATCCTCTTCACATAAGCAGGACAACCCCATATCTTCAAGTAAGATAGGTGAGGTTTCTTATCAGCCCATATCTCATATAGAGTAGTAAAGATTATCTTAGTCGGGACTCTGTTTAGTAAGTAAATAGCTATCGCGAGTGCATAACTCCAAAAGAATTTGGAAAGACTTGTACAATCCATTATTGACCTAACCATGTCCAACAAGGTTTGGTTTCACCTTTCTAATACACCATTATATTGTGGTGTATAAGGCGAAGTCTATTGAGACAATATTTCGCTGTCCCTCAGATAATCTTAAAACTCTTGGCTTGAGTATTCACCATCTCGATCAGATCAAAGTATTTTAATACTTTTACCAAATTGTTTCTCTACTTTATTTCTGAATTCTTTAAACTTTTCAAAGACTTCAGACTTGTGTTTCATTAAATACACATACCCAAATCATGAGTGATCATCGATGAAGGTAATGAAGTAGCTATAGCCTCCTCGTGCATTAGTTGACATTGGTCCACATATATCAGTATGTATAAGACCAAGTAACTCTCCCACTAGTTCACCTTTTCCAGTAAAAAATAACTTTATCATCTTGCCTTTTAAGCATGAATCATATGTATCAAATGAATCCAATTTAAATGATTCTAAAATTGCAAGTCTTTGTAATTCAGACATGCATTTCTTGCTTATATGGCCAAGGCGACAATGCCACAAGTATGAGGTTAACTGATCATCTTTTCGAGCACGCTTGTTGCTCGCTTCGATATTGAATACATCACCGGATGTATCTAACGCGTAGATGTCATTGTATAAAGTTCTAGTACCATAAAGAATATCATTCAAAGTTATGTAACAACTATTGTTACTAAATGTCAAATGAAAATCTTTTTTATTTAAATAAGAAATAGAAACAATGTTTTTTATTAATGCAGGAATCAAATAACAATTATCCAGTTCTAAGACAAGTCCACAGAAAGCTTCAACAAATATGTTCTGATGGCCACAACTGCAACCTTTGCTTCATTGTTAACTCGCAGATTTGCTTCTCTCTTAACGAGTCTTCTGCTATTCCTTAGGTAATGTATGTCATTATTACATATGTGTGAGCAACACTCAGTATCCAATATTCAAGTGTCAGGGGAAATAACATGATAATCAATAACGAAGATACCTGAAGGAGATGGGGCATCGAATGTCGATTTCTTCTTCAGTGACTCGAGATAGATCTTGGAGTTTTTTCGCAAGTAACCCATCTTGCCAAAATGGTGACATGAGCTATTTTGTGTCGGTTCATCCTTCTTAGCCTTTTTCTTCTCTTTGGCTTGATGCTTTAACTTCTTCTTAGAACTTTCTTAGAAGAATCAAGTAACATCACAGTCTTCTATTCTGTCTTAACAGAAGGCTCCACAATCTTGAGCATGTTGATCATCTCAGGAATGATGGACTCAAGATGACTTATTTGATAGTTCATCATAAACTGTAAATAACTATTGGACAAACTATGCAGAATTAAGTCAATACTTAATTCATGATCCATCACAAAATCAAGTAATCTCAGCCGCTCGATGACCCATTCATTTTTAGTACAAATTATACCGCAAATGAACCCTCTTGCATCTTTAAGCAAAATAGAAGCTTAGAAATCTCGAATCTTTCGGATCTAGCTTGCTCATCAAAAAGTTCACGAAGATGATAGATAATCATATAAACATCCACATGCTCATTGAGGCTAACATTATGAAACTAGGAGGCTCAGAATCAGTTGTATGCTTTTGATGAGCCAACAATTGGTCCGAAGTTGCATCATCTGCTAGATTAGTGGGAAGATGCTCATCAAGGACATATACAAGCTTTTCCACTTTAAGAACAATTCTCAGGTTTGTAAACCAACCCAAAGAGTTCGGTCCAATCAGTTTGTTCATGTCCAAACTAGAGCGCAAATTCAAAGACGTCATGATCAAACGATTAACCTAGAAATACAAAATCGAGCAAATATGAGAGAGATGATTTATTTCGTAAATGTAAATAATTTGCACATAAATACGAAATCTCACTTACTTATCGAATTCAAGGGCCCTTACTTTGAATTCGAGAGATCGTAGGTTTTCTTCAAATGGGTTGATATCCACTATTGATAAGAACAACCTTGATGTTAGTCCAACAAATCATTCTTAGCTCTAGTGGTAGGTATCAAGTATACCGATTATATATCACATATATATAACTGTCACTATCAACTAATTGATATTCGCATAAACATCGGATTGTTATCACATTAAAAAGTATACATCAAATGTATATCACCCAACTTCACCTCTATTCACGTTGACCTTTGCGTTAGTCAAATAAATCAACACATCAAGTTAAAACAAACCTGTTAATCATGAAATTGTATCTCAATGGTTCGAACATATTTAATTTTAGGTTGAACTTGGCGTTAGTCCAACAACTCAAATAAGAAATCAAACTCTGGTTCCTACCATATTAACAGAAGGTGTAGACTTTAATATTTTACGTAAGAGATTTATTGTCTCATCTATTTTTCATGCAAATGAACTATCTACATGACATAACATAATTACATCTAACCATGACATAAATATAAGAATTAATTAATGCATCTACATGACATACAATATGACATGATCATGGCATTAATGATGTCATAGTTATTTATCATAATATTATTTGTAAATAAAATATGATTAAGAATATAATTTTCATAAATCAAGATTCCTTTAATTAAATTAGGAAATAAATTTCCCAAATTTAATTAAGAAAATATAATCAATTAAAAAACAATTCCTTAATTTTAAACTTTCTAACTAATTAGAAAATATATAATTAAAATTTCTTAATTAATTCAGAATCTTTCCAAATTGAAATTTTTGAAATTATTTCAGAAACTTTTACAAATTATTTTAGAAACTTTCCAAAATTAAAATTTTCTAACAAATTAAGAAACTTTTCAAAAATAAAATTTCTTAAAATTTTAAAATCTTTCCAAATTAAATTTTTTGAATTATTTACAGAATATTTTCAAAACAAAATTTCCTAAAATATTTTGAAAACTTTTCAAACTTGAAATTTCCTAACAAATTAGGAAAATTTTCAAAATAGAAATTCTTAATAAAATAGATTTTTTTTAAAAAAAAAATCTATGACTCGTAAAATGTTTTTACGATTATGTCGAAGCATAGTCATGCTTTGATACCATTGTTGGGGAGCTCGATGCAAATGCGTTCGTTTGACATGTTTCCAAAACATGCGCAACAGATATAAAATATAATAAATCCTAATTTATTACAACACACATCCACACATGCAAGATACAACATGTGTAGATATAACTGCAAATTAAAATTTTATGAAAACTAAATTAAACCATTTAATCTAGTTTTATACCAGTGAGTTTTTATTCAAACTTTGTAGAAAGCGTTTGCTAGCCTCTTCCAAAATCAACCAAGCGATGCTATGAAGCCTCGCCTCTATTTCGTATCCACACCAAGTACTCTTCAAGGTGACTTCGCTAAGTCCGAGTTGTGTCTCCGCTTCGAATTAGTTGAAGTGGGGATACAAAATAATCCGAGAGAGGGATCTTTCTTGATTCGTGTCCAGCAGCTGAAGTAACCAAGACGACACAAATCAAGATGAACGGAGCCGGAGAACCGACTGTAAGGCACTGTCCTTTGCCATTGCCAGCAGAGGGGCTGATGGTAAGGATGGTCGAAGGTCACAAAGCAACCTCCGGTAATAAGGTGAGCCGGCGGGTGGCCCAACTAGCGACGGACAACAGCCTTTAGGAGAGATGATCTCTCCTTGTGGTCGGCGACAAAAGAAGAGGAGGAGAGAAGAGATGTTTTAGAAAACCTAACTCTTAGGTTTAATCAAAAACTCATTCAATTAATTCTCTCCCTATGGGAGAGTATTTATAATCTCTTCTCAATGACTTGGGGAGCAAGTCATCTCCTAAGCCCAAACCTAATCCATTAAGCCTTAACCAAAACATAACCCAATAAGCTCTTGGTTTGGTTCAAGACTAAACCACTTGGTTCAATAACTAAACTAAACCAATTTGGTTTATTATTAAACCAAATAGGATCCTTCACATCTTCAAAAGATGTGGCCCATCCATACTTCCATAACTTTCCATATTTATCATTTGTCTAGTTTAACCAAACTTTGTCTCTTTCGATATAAGAATCCAATTCTCTAACTCGTTTTAATTCTTTCAAATAAACTCTTATAGGTTCCCAATTATGTTGGCTGTCCATAATTAACCATTAATAATGGAACGATCATGAGTGACACCTAGTAGTACATCATGATCCCCAATTGATCAAAAAATCACAGGTTGATTCCAAAATCACTTTTGAACCTTTCAGCAGCTACAATGAGTTGTGTCTTGCTCCTTTCACTCGTCTTATACCCACTTGGTTCAGGACATGGTCTATGTATCAGTCCTCACTAGGCTGACTACGTCACACCTAGCCCAAGCTTCACCTCCTTGTCTTACGAATTCAAATTACTCAGACATGTGTTCAAGAGTCTCGTACTCTTGACATGTGATGCTTTGGGCAAAGACTTCGAATAATAATCCTGACAAGCAGTCATAGGGTATATATCTCCTTGTATGGAGTGGTGAATCCTTTGTTGGTTATCCAATCACCTTCAGGCATTTCGACTTATACCCAATCATCCCGGGTTCACACCTCCTCGTAGATGTTTGCTTAAGATGTCCAAGTGTAAGTCTCCATGACCAAGATGACTTGAATACCTCAAGTCGAAGAAAACTTGCACTTAAGCTACAATGAGATCTTCATTGACATATCCATATATGTAAAGACTCATATGAAGTATCATGGCAAGTCACTCCAATGAACTAGTTACCTTTAACTAGCATCTACATTTAACTCTCGACATCCCAATGTCTCCATCTAGTGAGGAGTGGCTACTTGGTTAAGCCAAGGATTGTAACACGTGCTAGTCTCACAGAATCGATGATATCCGAACCCATCAATTCATCGACTAGGGATGTTTTAATACATTCATAATTACATATGTTGAGATGCTCACTAGTTATGATCCAATCACATGTTCTCTCATGCTATGAATTGTATTATAGACATTTAGTTAGTGAGTTTAAGATCCAATCATACACATAAAGAATGTGCACTCAGATAATGAATCATTTATTTATCCAATAAATAGTATATATCATAAGGCGATTGTCATAGGACACCTCTCAAATATAGCATACTCCCACTTGACCTAATGTCAATTGCCATGGTATCCAATACCATAGGTCTGGACGTGATTCTCAAACTTACTTTGTGGTAGAGCCTTTATCAAAGGTTTTGCTAGGTTCCTTTCGGTGGAAATTTTCTTGATTTGTATTTCATTCCTACTGATGATCTGTCTAATCAGATAATAGCAACGAAGCACATGTTTGGATTGTTGGTGAGACCTGGGTTCCTTTGCCTAAGCAATGGCTTCAGTATTGTTGTAGTAAATTCGTAATGCTTCAATAATGGTCGGAACCACTCCTAGTTCAGAGATGAACTTCTTGATCCAAACCGCTTCCTTTGCTGCTTCAGAGCTATAATGTATTCCACCTCAATGGTAGAATCTGCAACGGTATCTTACTTGAAACTTTTCTAACTTATTGCTCCTCCGTTCAATGTGAATACGTATCCAGACTAGGACTTTGAGTCATCCTTGTCTGTCTGGAAGATGACATCAATATACCCATGAGTAACCATATCACCATATCCATATACCAAGAACACATCCTTAGTTCTTCTCAAGTATTTAAGGATTTCCTTAACAGCCGACCAATAATCCATGCCTAGATTTGACTTGTATATGTTTGTGACACTCAAAGTGTATGATAAATCAAGCCTTGTACATAACATAACATACATGATAGATCATATCGCTGACGCATAGGGTATCTTACTCATTCAAATTCACTCGTCTTCTGTGCATGGGCATATAGACTTCGAAAGGTGAATCTCATGCCGCATGAGTATATAACCTTTCTTGGATTTATCCATGTTAAACTGCTTTAGCACTTTATCTTTATATGTAAACTATGAAAGACCAAGCAATCATTTTGATCTATCTCTATAGATCTTAATATCGAGGACATAGGTTGCTCCTCCCATGTCTTTCATGGAGAATGTTTTGGACAACCAACCCTTAATTGACTGTAGAATAGGCACATCATTTCCTATAAGCAATATGTTATCAAAATACAACACTAGAAATATGACCACACTCCGACTAACTTCTTGTACACACAAGGTTTGTTAGGATTTTGTGAGAAATCAAACTCTTTGATTGCTTCATCAAAATAGATATTCCAACTCCCGGATGCTTGCTTCAATCCATATAAATGGATCACTGAAGCTTGCATACTTTAATTTTATCAACAGATGTGAAACTCTCGTGTTGTATCATATACACTTCCTCAAACATACTTCCATTAAGGAAATCCATTGTCACATCCATCTTTCATATCTCATAATCATAATGAGTTGTTATAGCCAGGAGTATCCGAATGGATTTAAGCATAGCTACTGGTAAGAAGATTTTGTCATAGTTAACACCTTGCCTTTGACGATAGTCTTTCGTCATTAATCTTGTTTTATAGGTAATTATATTATCATCCATGTCAGTTTTCTTCTTGAGAACCCACTTGCACCCAAGTGTAATGCCTTCAAGTAGGTCTACCAAGTTCCAAACTTGATTTCCATACATGTAATCCATTTTCGACTTCATGGCTGCGAGCCACATGTCCCTTTCTGAACTTTCCAAAACTTCTTCATAATCAGTAGGTTCCTCATCCTCAATGATCAACACGTTATTTGATTCACTTATAAGAAATCTATTTCTCTCAGGTTCAGCCAACACGTTATTTGATTCATAATCATACGTGCCCTACTAGATCTATGAAGAGGTAGTGTTTCCATAGGTTCAGCCAATAGCTCATCATCATGAGTAATCAGTTGTAGTTTTTAACTAAGTGTCTCTTCAGTGTCTATTGAAGTATCTTAAACTTTCTCAATTTCAACTTCACTCCCATTGTTTTCTTGCAAGAGAATCTCTTTCTCGAGGAATACAATATGTCTTGAAACAAACACTTTTTGTTTCAAGGGATGATAGAATTGGTAGCCCCTAGTTTCCTTAAGATAACCAATAAATAGATACTTATCAGACTTAGCATTCATCTTGTCTGATGTTGTCCTCTTCACATAAGCAAGACAATCCCATATCTTCAAGTACGATAGATGAGGTTTCTTACTAGTCCACTTCTCAAATGGAGTAGTAGAGACAACCTTGGTCGAGACTCTATTTAGCAAGTAAACAGCTGTCTCCAGTGCGTAACACCAAAAGGATTTGGGAAGATTCACATGATTTATCATAGACTTACCAAGTTCAACAGGGTTCAATTTCGCCTTTTTTATACACTATTGTGTTGTGGCATATAAGGCGGATTCCATTAAGATAATATCCCATTATCCCTTAGATAATCATGAAACTCCTAACTTAAGTATTCACCATCTCCATCGAATCGAAGTATTTTAATACTTTTGCCAAGTTATTTCTCTACTTCATTTTTGAATTATTTAAACTTTTGAAAGGCCTCAGATTTGTATCTCAATAGATACACATACCCAAATTACAAGTAATCATCGATAAAGGTAATGAAGTAGCTATAACCTCCTCGTGCTTGAGTTGACATAGGTCCATATATATCGTATAAGGCTAAGCAACTCTCCCACTAGTTCATCTTTTCCAAAAAAAAAGGTAACTTAGTCATCTTGCCTTTTAAGCATGAGACGCATGTATCAAATGAATCCAATTCAAATGATTCCAAACTACCAACCTTTTGTAGTTCAGAAATGCATTTCTTATATGGCCAAGGCGACAATGCCATGAGTAAGAGGTTAACTGATCATCTATTCGAGCACGCTTGTTGCTCATTTTGATAATAAATACGTCATTGGATATATCTAATGTGTAGATGTCATTGCATAATGTTCCAGTCACATAAAGAACGTTATTCAAAATTATGTAACAACAATTATTACTAAATGTCAAATGGAAACATTTTCTATTCAAATAAAAACAATGTTCTTTATTAATGTGGGAACAAAATAACAATTATCCAATTCCAAAACTAGTTCACTAGGAAGTTTTAACAAATAAGTTTTGATGGTGACAACTGCAACCTTTGCTCCATTGCCAACTCGCAAATTTGATTCTCCCTTGACCAGTCTTATACTATCTCTTAGCCCCTGTATATCTGATGTGCGTAGATTATCTTTGCTTTTAGACATTATTTGTTGCATATCTACTTGTATCCCACTGAATATGTTCTATATTATTGCAATTCATCTTATATTATTGTCATGCTTTTACTCCTTTAGTTCAGAGATCTGCTCTCTTTATATTTTAATTGATAGGACATCATTTGGAGCTAAAATGGAGTGAATTGGATATTGAAGCAAGCTTGGGGTGAAAAACTAGCAAGCACGGCCATGCCACTCAAGGGCCAAGCAAGGTCGTGCCTCATAGGCACGACCATGCTCCAGGATCAGATTCCCACGGCCAAGTCGTGCCAAGAGGGCATGGTCGTGCCTCTTAAAGAAGCTTCACAAACAAATCTAGATCAATCCATGGGCAAGCCATGCCTAAGGGCATGACCATACCTCATTGAAGCTGTGCTAATTAAAAGAACAAATCCTCCCATGATCTAGCCATGCCAAAAGGCACGACCGTGTCTTCCTAAAGTTGTTTTGCCACAGCTAGGTCGTGTAAATTGGCACGACCGTGTCTTATTCCTGGAGATCCCCACGGCTAAGTCGTGCTCGTTGGGCACGATTGTGCCATTTTACTAACACTCCCCACGGTCTAGCTATGCCTCACAGGCACGGCCATGTGGCGATAAGGCATGGCCGTGGAGCCTATAAAAAGGGGTCAAGATCCCCTTTTCAAGAGGAGGAAAGGTTTCCCCTTCAAGGGAACTTACGTGGTCCATTTCCTAACCGATTTTCACAATCCGTCCATCTCCGAAGCAAGGATTTCGTCCAAGAAGACCGGCAATGCATTGATAAACATCTCTTCTTCTCTACTCTTTGATTAGATTGTAAGAATGCTTTATTTCTTGTCTCTTGTGTGTAACTCCTTTGTTATGAAGTAGATTTCTTAGATTCTAGGATTTAGGGAGTAATTGTGATGTGATGTTGATGTATACACTATGGATATACCAATTTCCTTATTCTATGAATTGTTTCATGTGTGTGATGCTTTGTATGTGTTTGGTGTAATGTGTGTGAGATTTATGCATGTGGATGTGAAGGATTGTCACCATGTAAAGGAGAGTACTCTAGATTGTATACCTGGGGAGCCCTTAGTGAAAGAGGGTAGACATTTAACCAAACTTTCTAGAGTAATCGCCTTAAATTGAAGGCAATTCTCCATAAGGAATTAGATAACTATAGTTCAATGGGTTTGTACCATTCCAATGTTAGGAAGTGTCTTGTATAATCTAAATTATATACCCGGGAAGCCCTTAGTGATAGAGGGTATACCTTTTACTAGACTTTCTATATTACCTCTTCTATTTAATAACATTTGAAAGCAAATGACATAAGCACTCCGAGGTAACCTTCACGGGTTTTTCATCAGTAGTTTGGTTAGAAATCCTAACAAGATTGTAAACATGGAGGTAGCGAAATGAATAATCCATGGAATCATTAACTAGATTCATAATGAAATCTAAGTCCTAGGATCGTCTTTCCAAACCAACCTATCTCTCAACAACCAACTTCTCTCATCTTGGACCTCTCAACCTCTCTCTCTCTCTCTCTAATTCTAAAGCTTTCACAACTGACTTTCAAATGTTTAGATAACTTGATTTGTAGACTCATTAGTGCTTGATCTACAGTCCCTGAGGATTGATATTTTATTACTTAACGACTCTACCTTGCACTTGTGGTGAGATAAATAAGTTTTTGGAGTCGTTGTCGAGGACTGTTTTGATTAACATTAGTCATAAGCAATTTAGTTACTCTAGACATTTTTCTTTTTATTAATAAAACTCTACATTTACTTGTTTTGTGAATAGCTTTACAATTTACTTACTTTCTTTAATTTTACATTTATCTTTTGTGCAAATAATTCTGACTTGAACTTCACTTGAAAGCACTTGGATTTTTTTTTTGTATGCAAAGGACTAATTTTGTAGGAGATCTTTTGCATGTTGATCCTGAGATTGACAGGACATTTAGAAGAAAAAGAAATCTACAAAAATAATTGGAAGAGGAACAAATTTAGTCCAATATAACAAACAAACCTCTCAAAGACTACACAACACCATATGCAAGGGGCCTAAGGTCTAGCATCACCAGACCTTCTATTAAGGACAATAATTTCGAGATCAAACCCGTTGTTATATCAATGGTACAATAGAACCAATATGGGGGAGAACCAACTGAAGACCCCAATTAAGACTTGGAAATCTTTTAAGAAATATGTGGTAATATGAAGATTATTAGAGTTTCAGCGAAGGTAATTAGATTGATGCCATTTGGATTTTCATTAAGGGATCGAGCAAAAACATGACTCAACTCTTTGTCGGCCAACAATATTACAACATGGGAATAGTGTGAACAAATGTTCTTAGAGAAATTCTATCCTCCAAGCAAGATCGCCCACATGAGAAATCTCATTGCAAGCTTTATGCAAAAATATAGAGAATCTCTCTATGAAGCTTGGGATAGATTCAAAGGTCTTCTTCGATAATGCCCATATCATGGATTGGAGGAATAACTTGTAATTCATACTTTCTATAATAGGATCAATTATCAAACAAAGGTTTCCTTGGATTTCGCAACTGGCAGAGCTCTAATGAATAAGGGTCTTGATGAAGCTGAGGACATAATTGAAAGTGTGACATTAAATCATCATCAATGGGCATCGGAGAGAAGCAACCCAATCAAAATTTCCAAAAGACATGATGTGAATACATTGGACTTAATTTCTCTAAAGATGGATGCCCTCACAAAAAGATTTGATACAATGAATGTAAATCCAGTCAATGAGGTGATTTCAAGTTGTGAAATATGTGGTGATTCTGAGCATACAAAAGAAGCTTGTCAACTTGGAGCAATTTCTACAGAATTGGCTCAAATTGAACATGTCGATGCAATTGATAACTTCAACCAAAGAACCAACAATCCATACTCGAGAACCTGCAACCTCGAATGGAGGAATCACCCAAACTTCTCCTACGGCAACAACTATGAGCAAATGGGGCATCCAATTTCCAACAAAATTCATAACCCTCAAGGATAAAGAAGATTCTTGAGGAGATGCAAGCTACTCAACTAGAAATGAAGAATGATCTCAAGCAACTTAATGGAAGAATGGATAATGTAGAGAAACATATTAAGATACTTGACAATCAAATTGCACAAGTAGCTAACTCTTCCTCAAGACCTCAAGGGACATTTCTGGGAAAGCCCAAGCAAAATCTAGTTGAGCATTACAATATAGTTGAGCTAAGAAGCGGACCGACCTTGGGAGAATCCCAAGTGACTGCTATAAAGAAAGGGACTGAAAGCATGCCGATTGGAGAGCTAACTCCTTCCTCCTCACATAATGAACATATCTAAGAGGAAGTTGAGAATGATGAACCAATTGAGAGAACCCTTGTGGGTAGATACGAGTCACCGATTCCCTTTCCTCAACGGATATCCAAAGCAAAGAAGGATGAAGAGTTCGACAAGTTTCTAGAAAAAGTCAAAGAACTATTCATTGAGATTCCCCTCATTGATGCTCTATAAAAATGCCCAAAATTTCCAAATTCATGAGGAAAATCATTTCAAACTGACCCAAGAAAGAAGGGTATGAGATTGTGGCCTTAACTGAGAAGTGTAGTGCTTTTCTTTTGAATGCACTACCACAAAAACTCAAGGATCCAAGGAGTTTTTCTATCCCATGCAAGGTAGGCTCAACCGATATTGGTAAGATATTTTGCGATCTTGGAGCTATCATAAGTCTTATACCTTATTATGTTTGTAAGAAACTTGTACTTAATGATCTCAAGTTGACCACTATAACATTGCAACT
Source organism: Hedychium gardnerianum (assembly GCA_038050645.1). Lineage (NCBI taxonomy): Eukaryota > Viridiplantae > Streptophyta > Magnoliopsida > Zingiberales > Zingiberaceae > Hedychium > Hedychium gardnerianum. Next base: position 3,306,694 of record JBBUKS010000044.1, read on the forward strand.
GGTGGACCATTCTTGTAGATAACCTATGGGTTTATTGAAGATGTGCTAGTAGAAATATGAGGTTTTATAGTCTTTACTAATTTGTGGTCCTAGATATGGAGGAAGACCCAAAGATTCCCATAATTTTGGGTAGGCCTTTCCTTGTAACGGTCGAAACCATAATTGATGTCAAAAATCATAAGCTCTAGTTGGAATTGGGCAAGGACACAATTGAATTTGATTTATCTTAGGTCACTAATATATTTTAAGCATTTAAAAGATTATGTTGTAGGTTGGATGGACACCAACCAGAGAAGAAGAAACACCACCCCATGATAGACCACCGGACGAACCACCAAGTCCCGTAAGAGAAAAAAATGCCCATGACAAAAAAAGATAAATATATCATCTCGGCAAGAGCCCGGATGAAGGAAGGGCTTGACATTCCAACTGGCCATAATGGAGGGGCATGCAACCCCTTCAAGCAAAGGCTCCAAGTTGAGACATGACAAGGGTTGAGCTCGTGACTTTAAACTAATGCTTCTTGGGAGACAACCCAAAGGGTTCATTTTTCTATTTTTATTTTTGTTTCCAGTTACTTCATTTTCATCTTTAATTTAGTCTTCTTTTGGTTTTCTTATTTAGACTGAACTCCTCCACGAGATGGCTGTGGGACTTTCATGGGCGTGGAGGAGATTTTGAAGAAATGTTGATGTCTGGCTGTGCCTCAATAGTGCACGGGCTAGAGCTAACCATGGCAGGGACTTATGGTTTCACACAGTCGTGCCTCAAGGAGGAATTGTGCCAAAACCAACCATGGCAAGGTCATGTGGTTTCACACGGCCGTGCCTCATCTAGTGGAGCCACATGATCAAGTCACAGCTTGGTCGTGTCTTTTGACATGACCGTGCCAATGGAGGCTACTCCTTTGGGAGATTTCAGCACCCCTGTGCCTTCGAAGAGGCAACTTTCAGAACAAGTCATGGCTTGGCCATGCCTTTCAACATGACCGTGTCTTTTAACATGGTCGTGCCAATCTTAGAGGAAGCAGCCTGCTAGCCGAAAAAGACACAACCTTGTTCTTTACATATGGCCATGGAAAAAAATAGAAAAATAGAAAACTTGGCAGTGTCGAAAGACACAGCCATGTTAAGACACCTTGCAGCCACAGAGGACATCACGCCAAGGCCGTGCCTTTTGGCACGACCGTGTTACGCAATAATTTGAGTATTAAAAACCCTAAGGCACGACTCATGCTCCTCATTCACACAGTCGTGCCTTCCCATTTCCAACCCTTCTTCTTCTCTCTTCTTCAAGAAAACCCTTTCTCTCCTCCAAACCAAGATCTAGACTCCTTACTTCCTCACCTCTCTTAGATCTCCTCTCCAAGGCAAGGTTCAATCTTTTCCCTTCCTCAATTCTCCAAAGAAGAAGTTCTCTCAATCCCTCTTTTTTTCAAACCTTCTTTTTTTGTCTTGATTTCTCTTCTAGATCAAAGATCTCAAGATTTTAAGATCTCTCCT
>JBBUKS010000044.1:3319706-3332631 GCA_038050645.1 Hedychium gardnerianum
AAGAGGATGAGCTTCAAGAGCATGAGGAGGAGTTCTTGCAGAGGGGAATCATGCAGTACCAGACACCAGATAGATTTTCCAAAGAACAAGGCTTTTTTCGAATAAGTCAATTCATTTGGGACCCTGCAGATTCATTCTTTTTCCTATTCAAAGATCAGTCCTTTGTCTCTGTGTTTTCACGTACCAATCAAATAGATCCATTCTTGGTGGCAAAAAGGCGAAACGCTCGTCCTCAGTGCCCCCGCCAGCCCATCCCAAGACTAACACGGAGGAGGTAAATCACGGGGGCTAGTCAAGCTAACCCGAATAATGACCAGTACATGAGAGAGGACAGGAACCTGGCTACTACCAATCAAATAGACCCATTCTTAATGGCAAAAAGGCGAAACGCTCGCCCCAGCTCCTGCCAGTCCGTCCCGGGACCAACACGGAGGAGGTAAATCACGGGGCTAGTCTAACTAGCCCGAACAGTGACTAGTGCATAAGGAGGGCAGGAACCTGGCTACTAGCCAGGATGGATTTGACCCCAGACCTTATGATAGCAACATCTCATGCACTAGCCATCAACTCATCCCATGGGACTCAAAATAGACTCATTCTTAGTCCTATTTGAGGTGGGAATAAATACCAGTATCTGAAATCAAAACTAACAAACAGATCGATCATCTGAGAAAACCCTATTCTAAGAAGGCTTTTGTTAACTATTGAAAAAAAAATCAAATAAAACAAGCAGTTAAACGAGATAATTTACTGATAACTGATATTGATAAGAAATCAGAGATCCAACTCAACAATGGGCATTCACATCACCGAAGAGATCGAGAACCCAAACCAACAGATCGATTTCAGATTGAGAATCGAAAAGCAAATCTGCTACGATGGAAGAAATTGGAGGACGGATTGCGAATCGACTTGAGATCCTTCGAGATCTGGCCACGGGAAGGACAAGAAGAAGAAATCGATAAAGGAGGAAGAGATCGGAGGAGAGAAGACGAACTGATACAGATAAGCAAAACAGATCTGCTATCCGAGAAACCCTTATGAAAGAGGGCTTTCGCGACAACAATAATCAAATGAAGCAGCGGAAAACACGAGATTATTATCCAACTGACCAATGCATCATAAACACGATCGACGAATATTTCATTGAGATATCGAAGATCCAACTCCGAACCAAAATATTCATCTGAAAACCGACAAAATCAAAGCCGATCTGTAGATCGGAAAGAGGGATTTACTTGCCTTGATGGAGTAGACGACCGCAGATTCGAGTTCCGGCGACGGGGAGGAGAACGAGAAGAAATCGTAGAGGAATGGATCGAGAAGATCCATTTGATCTGAGGGAGAAATTTTGAACTATATTAGAGAATTCGGTCGGATGGGTATTTATATCAGGATGTGTATTTTAGTTCCGCCACTTCAATTTTGTATTTTTGTTCTCTTTACCCTTACTTTCTGTTTACGAGGTGTCATAGCTGAAATGCATATTAAATTTATACTGAAATATAAAAATAATTCCATATTAATGCACGTACTCCGATATTTGTTCCTGAAGACTTGATCAAAGAGATAAGGCTCCATAGTTTGACATAATTTTCATTTTACTCCACAAAATTTACCTATATCTTATAATATATAATATATTAATTTTATTATATATTAAATTAACTCTCATAATTTATTTTTTCTCTTAGGTACGGATCATTATTCAAATTAATAATCAAGTTTATATTCTTTCTTATATCACTATTCAAATTAATTAAATTATTTTTTATAATTTATTTTTTTTATATTAATTCTAAAATAAATTGATAAAAATGTCGAAAGAATATTTTACTTTTTACTATTATGAACAAAATCTTAAACAACTTTTTTTAATTGGAATCGTGGGAAGTGCTGCAACATGCACTTTAATTTTATCAATATTAATAAATTACGTCATCGTTCTAACTTATAATTTATAATTATTATAATATAATTTTCATAAATTAATATAATTAATATTTATATAAATAATTATTTTGAAGCAGAATGAAATGCGGATAATTAATTAACTACTAACAAACCATTAACTTTTGAGCCAGTTAAAAAGGAGGGACGTGGTAATTAAAGCTGGATTATTGCCTAATACGTATCTTTTTCAATGATTATCCTCATAATTAATAGTTAGTGAAACTAATCGGTTTATTAAATTGCATTTGAAGTATCCAAAACCCTTCCCATTTTAACAATTAAAATGATTAATTAAGAATAATAACAAAAATAATAATATTTTTTTTAAAATATATATTTAAGATAAACTTTTTGAGGCGTTTTGAGAGATAAAATAAACTGCGGGCGGTTAAATGAAAATTCTTTCTCATTATAAGTGGCAAGCTGGCATTGGTTTCACCTTTCTTTCCTCGATCTCTCTCACGTTCGCTTCCTTCGTCTTCTTCTTCCTGGTCCTCTCTCACTCGCTCCGCCCCCTCCGGATCGCTCCTCTTACACCCGCCGAATCCCCGTAGGAGCGATCGCCGGAGAAAATTCGACGCCGCTAGGTAAGTTTTTCTCGATTCCGGAACTCTCTCATAAATTTTTGATCTTGCTCTGTTGTTTTCGTTCCTGTTGATTTGTATTATGGGCCATGGCCTTGTTTCTTGATTCTATCTCGCTCCGTTTTGCATACGTCTAGGGTTTCTTGAGCTATTCTTATTGCGATCGGTTCTTGGTTTATTGCCGTGAAGTTTTGTTCTTGGTAGATTTCCTTTTTTCTGCTTGTGTTATAGGGCGATGAGTTATTCTCTCTTAGAATAATTTGCTTCGTTTTTGTGGTGTGAGTCCTCTCTCTTTCAATTTTCCACGGGATCGATGAGTTATTCCCTTTTCAATTTTCAACATTCACTTTTGTGCTAGGAAAAATTGTGTCGATGAACAAAAAACTTATCTAAGTAGTAAATAACTAAATAGCAGTTAATCAGGTAAAGATAGAAGTTTCCGTACATGAATCTGTAGTTATGAAAGAAGTTTTTGAGTTTATCAGTCTAGAAGTACAGTTACCATTTCTGTCAAGCTAAGTGCTTGCTGATAGAACAGGGAAGTTAACTGTTCACCTTCTGGTGTATCAATGTCTTAAATGAACCTAAGTATTTACAGCTTTGTTCTTGGTTTTTAAATGCTTATTTTTCTGTTGCGATGAGTTATTATCTTATGTAGTAGTTTGCTTTATTTCCGTGGTATTAGTTTTGTTGTTCTCGTCAGAAGCAATTTGGTTATTGGAAAATTTGACAATTTTTCATGGGATAGAAGTTTAACTAGATGTTGTTATGTTGTGCTAGGAAATGGCATTACCTTGTAATTTTTCAATCTTCAATCTAAGTAGTGAATAGCACTTAAAATCGGGTAAAGAAAGAAGTTTTTATGAAACGAGTTTGAGTATATTGATCTAGTTGCCATTTCTATCAAGCTAAGTGCTTGTTGTTAGAAAAAACATGTTCGCCTTCTAGTGAGATGAATGTTAATATTTGATCGCAACTTTTTGCTATTCTTATTGTGATTGCCTAGGTTGTGAAGCTCTGAAACAAAAAGGTGGTAATGGATGACTTCATCAGCCCCTTCCTATCACAACCATGGCCAGATAATTCAGTGCTTCCTTGGGATGGAGTAGTTGTATCCCAAATAAATAGTTTACTGGCTGATTCCTTTGATGCATACCAAGAAGAGATAAAGAATCCATCTCCATTGATGGTATCGTCAAGTGATGTTAATGGAATTCCTGTGGCAGAAGACTATTTATTTGAAGTATATGGAGAAGATGGGAAGAATAATTGTTCTTGGATGGTAACTTCAAGTCATGTTGATGAAATTGCAACTGATGAAGATTTTAATAAGCACGGGCAGGATGGGACTTGTGTACTAAGTTCCCATGTAAATGAGGTTGTTGTTCCTGATTGTAACACAACAATCGAATCTGTGTTGTCTCCTTGTTCACTGCCCATTTCTAATTCCATCGAGAAAGGCTTCACCAAATTGCCATCTTTTCAACCACTTTCCGACCCTACTACATGGTACTCAAATGTTTCCCCCTTTATAGAGCAAGGGCATTTCCATGGCATTGGATTTCATGGTGCGGAATGTGATAGCAATGTTTTGAACAAAACATGTTTTGAGAATGGACATTTTACACATCTGGATACTGTAGCCACTGCATCTTTAAATCCAACAGTACGTGTGAAGATCATAATCGGAACTTGAAACTTCTAGTATAATATTTGATAATATCTAACTGATGCTGCAGGATAATCTAGAATTCCAGGATCCAGATTTCCCTTATTTTTCTTCCGGGAAACAAATAAATTTGGCTGCTGAAACTTTGCAACTTACAAAGGTAAACTAACGGAAACCCCCTTTGTTCGATTTGTTAGCTTACCTTGGTTAATTATTGGAGCAAAGGTGAAACCGTCACCTTAGCGGCAAACCTTGGTTAATTATGAATGCTAATATGCAGGATGAAAATGGGATGCAGGATATATATCCATCATCTTTTCCTAGAGAAGAAACGGTATCAAGTAGGCAGACTGGAATTCAAACTTATGAACAGGTATCATGCTCCTTGTTCCAATTCTTTAGGTTGGTAGGAATATGTGTATTTCTACTAGCTCTTCTTGCCCTGTTTGTGTTTGCATTACTAATCGTCATGGTGTCACACTAATTGAATATTAGATCTCCGGTTCTCAATCTCAACAAATTAACAGTAATACCTATGGTAGCAATGGAGCTATGAAGCCACGCGCGAGAGCAAGGCGTGGTCAGGCAACGGATCCTCATAGTATTGCAGAACGAGTGTGTGATATTTTTTTTATTGTGATATAAATTATATCTAGATTTCTCTCTAAATTGTATCTTTATACAACACTGAAATCCATCAATGTATAAACTGCTATATACAGCTTCGAAGAGAAAGAATTGCAGATAGGATGAAGAACTTGCAGGAGCTCGTGCCAAACTCTAAAAAGGTACTTTTTCTACATTTCCTCGGTTAGGCAATCTTGGTTTAGTATCCATGTAGACCTCAACTGAGTTCAATATAGGGGAAAAAACCATAGAAGCCGAGAGTTTGGATCCATGTGATTGTTATAGTTAAAATGTAGCAATATGAAACTATAAACTTGGCTTGCTAAAACTGAGTCTTCTACCATTTCATGCAGACTGATAAAGCGTCAATGCTTGATGAAATCATTGACTATGTCAAGTTCCTACAACTGCAAGTCAAGGTTTGTTTTTCTGCAAACCATTGATAATGATTCTTGATTGTATTTGACTCCATTTCTGATGTTTTCTCTCAAATGTCGATTGAAGGTTCTAAGCATGAGTAGGCTAGGAGCAGCTGGAGCTGTTGTTCCTCTACTAACAGATGGGCAAGCTGAGGTATTTTTGAATTCCTAACCTTTTTTTTAGAATAATTTTGTATTACATTGTCGATTTTATTGATTCTGCTAGTATGATGGAATCATGTTATTTGAGTTGCTAGACTCATGTCTTTTAGAAAGAATCCTGTCTTCTGAGTTATACTGAGATATTTGTTTGTATTGTTTTTATGTTTCTCGTCTGCACAAAATTTTTTTTCTTCTTGATTCCAATTCATGAAATACCAAATCGCAAACAGCACATTGAGCAAAGAACCGCGTAACTTAAACTAAGACGGAGCGGCCATCTTCCTTCTGGCATCTATTTCTTTTGCATCTTCAATACTCTTGCACTTTAGAAAATTTATACCAATTGACTATCAATTTGTCTCGTCATCATTCAGGGCTTCGGTACTCTACTCTTATCATCACCGGAGGAAGCATTCAATCTATCGGACACAGAGGACAATTTAGCCTTTGAAGAGGAAGTCGTGAAACTCATGGAAACAAATGTTTCTGCGGCCATGCAGTACCTTCAAGATAAAGGCCTCTGCCTCATGCCGATTGCTCTTGCCACTGCAATCTCAAATCACAAAGGCTCCTCCTCAGCAGCCATACCTCCTGAGTGGACAAAAGATGGTGTGACCTATGAAGCAATCTCTCGGAGCAGCCAAGGACCAAGCAGCTGCAATGGAGCTGTTGTGAAACAAGAAGCTTCGGCTCAAATACCTAATGAAGCAAAAATTGCCATCTGAAGTGTTCATTCTCTCTCTCTCTTTTTCTTCTGGTTATGTTAATATGACTAGTTGACTAAGAATAGGTTTTTAGGTTGACTTTAGTTTACTTGCTAGTTGTGTGGAAGTAGGTCTTTAGGGTTGACTATTAGTTTAGTGGTTTAGTGAGGATGTACAGGATGTAAGATTTTGTACTTTTAGAGGTATTCTATTTCTGCAAATTCGCCCTCCCAGTAGAGGAGGGTTTTAGAGGTGTTCTAAGATTGTACTTTATGTTTGTTGTATAGAGGGCTTTGTTTAGGACAAGATGTAGCTGATTTGAAGAAAATGAGATTCATGTTTCTTTCTTTTTTTTCCATATAGTGGTAAAACATTAAAAAAATATATATTAAAATTTGAATTTTAATAGGGATGAATATTTTAGAGATTGACATTTTATTGTACATTAATTATATTTTAGATTTACTTAGTAGATGAATCATTGAAGATTGTTTATCTTAAAAATTAATGAGGCGAAGTTTGAATATCTAGATTATAAAAAAAATACTAAAGTAAGTTATATCACAATTATATGGGAATGTAATTAGTTTAGTAAACCTAAAGCTCACAATATGGGTCCCCTACAACTCAACACCACATGGAATGCCTTTTGTGATCCTAAAACATAGTGGATACATTATGTCGAAGATCTACTAGGATCTACTAGGAAATGGAAATGCTATAACTTGGTCGGCCAACCTTTATCACACGATTGAAGGAATTTAAGCCTTACTAAGCTAATTTGTCTTGCTTGGTTCTATAAAATGGTAACTTGGGGCATGAAATTCATGTGTTCCAAGAGAATGCATAGAAATAGGCAGTATATGTAGGCTATGCATTGATTGTAAAACCAACTAGTTTATGCATAAAACAAGTAAAATTTATCATCTTGACAGGCAATTGACACTTGAAGAACATCGATACATTTGACCTAGGTGAGGGTGAACTATGAACATCCGACATAGTCAGACAAGCTGACTTGATGTGAAATCAAGGGACAGGGCACGCGTCTTTCTTAGTTCCATTAATCGATAACGAAGTTGCATTAGAAAGCATGATGTGGAACCTAGGAGAGACCGAGTGTCTCTACGAGGTTCCATGAGTTGCCATTTGACGCTTTAAGGATTCCATGAAATTAAGATCATAATTGAACCAAACATATGTATTTAATTCATTAATATTTATGAATAAGAATTACGAAGTATCGGTGAATAATATTCACAAATAAAATTTATGAATCATATTTATTAATAAAAAATTTCATCAACATAGTAAATAATTAAGAAAAAATTCAAAATGAATAAATAAATTTATATTATTAAACTTAATATTTAATCAAACAAATTTAAATTGAAAGTTCAATAATATCTAAAAGAATCAAATTCAAATTAAATTAGAACTAAGTTCAAATTATTAAAAAAGATCAAATTTTAATTTGAATAATTATTAAATTTTAAGATGATAACATTTTACGCTAACTGCCTACCTGAAAATGCATCGAAGTGTTTCACGAGTTATTATTTCAGAAGTTAATTAATTATTAATAAGTGAATTTATAACTGTGTAAGTTATATCTAATTCAGCCGTGAGATTTGGATTGATTTAAAATCACGGCCGTCGATAATGCAGTAATCATCAACGGTCTGGATCGAATCAACCCTGATGAGCCGTTAGGTTCTTCTCCTTCTATGGCGTCAGTGCCGGGAAGATGTTCGACGAATGGCCCATTCCACGTTCTGCTTCGCGGTGGAAGGGTCGGCCACGCTGTACTGCTCGGAGCTGGTCGCCGTGGCGCAGGTGGAGCACCAACGCCCTCTTCAAGCTCAGTAATGGCGCGGCAGAGGAGATCATAAAAACAGCAATAAAATTTCGGCACTGAACCAGCACGGCACAGTTGAGCTACTCCGTGGACCACTCGCCTTGTCCGTGAGAGACGACACAAGGCATTCACGGGCACCGAATGATGTCCCTGCTCCACTAGGAGACAGACAGAATTGATTTACATCCTTTATCGCAAGCAATAACTGTACCAGAGCAGATCATCTCAGAACGGGTGAAGAAGAAGAAGAAGAAGATGATGGAGGCGGCAGAGAGCACTGAAATTAGAATGTTTGGTTGAAATGATCGATTAACGTCGAAGATCAGGCAGAGAGACGCCCAGGTTTCGTGGGAGTTTAGGCGGCGGCGAGCTCGCCATCGGTTCACGGAAAAAGACTAGAATCGTCTTAGGATACATAATTGTAAAAATTAACTAAACCACGCTTAGATTCCATGGCAGTACTGATATGATCATCTCGAAACAGGGATTAAGGAGAAGCAGATGATGATGAAGACAGCAGGGGAGGGCGCATTGAAAAAACGAATTTTGGGAATGACCGATCGACAGTGGAGATCAATAGTATGGTATCGCCGGCGGAGGTGGTGAGGCATAGGAGACGCCCACGACTGGAGGGAGCTTCGGCGGCGGAACTGGTGGTGGCGGAGCTTCCCATGGTATGAAAGGTGGCGTCGATGGTGAGGACGGTGAAGAATTGTTGTGAGGTGGTGGTAGTGGAGTGGCAGCTGGAGGAGGATGAAATGGGCCGTAATGCGACGGCGGTGGTGGGTGAGTTCTAGTAGAAGGAGCTGATTCGTACGGCGGCGGCGATGGTTTCTTCGAGTAGCCTCTGTGTGCGCCACCAACTGGAGAAGGCGGCGGTGGGATAACCCGCCTACGTATGGAAATTCTTGGCGGCGGCGGCGGCGGCGGCGAGGACTTAGGATACGGGGAGGTGGTGCCGCCGCCGATGAAGCAGCTCGACTTGCTGCAATCGAACGGCTGGGCCGCCGGGGAGGTGCACTGCCGCAGAGGCCGCTGCTCCGGGAGGCCGGCGATGCAGTTCTCTCTGCTGTCAAACGCCGCCAGCCCTCTCCGGGCGCAGGCCGGCGGCTGGCCGTTGAAGTAGTTGAACGAGTAGGTAAAGTTCCTGAGCCGGGGAAGCTCGCAGACGCCGTCAGGGATCCGTCCAGTGAGGCGGTTATGTGCGACATTGAGCTGCTCGAGACTCCTCATCCCGGTGACGGACCACGGCAGTGGGCCTTGGAGGCTGTTGAATCCAACGTCGAAGACGGTGGCTCGGCGGAGTCGTCCGATCTGTAGCGGAAGGCACCCGGTGAGGTCGTCGTTGAGGAGGATTATCTCGTTTAGGGTTTCCGACATGGCGCCGATCGAGGTGGGGATGCATCCGCCAAGGTGATTATTGGCGAGGACGAGGACGGAGACAGGGGATTCGCCTAAGGTTTCGGGGATGCCGTGGCGGAGACGATTGTCGTTGAGGAAGACGGCGTCGAGGGGGCGGCGGAAGAGGGCGGGCGGGATAGAGCCCTCGAAGTCGTTGAATCGCAGATCGAGGAAGCGGAGGGCGGGGAGGCGTAGGACGACATCAGGGAATCTTCCGACGAAGCGATTGTTGCTGAGATCGAGCTCGTAGAGACGACGGAGGCGGCGAAGCGTGTGAGGAAGGATGCCGCAGAAGCGGTTGGAGTTGAGGTGGAGGAGGGCGAGGTCGGCGAGGAGGCCGAGCTTGGCGGGAAGGTACCCGGCAATGTCGGCGTGGTTGAGGTCGATGCCTGCGACGACGGTGACATTGGGGGCGTCGGGAGCCGCGGTGCAGAAGACGCCGTGGTAGGAGCAGACGTCGGGGCCGATCCAGTCGCCGGTGAAATTTTTTGGGTCGGAGAAAATGGCGGTTCGCTTCCAAAACTGGAGGGCGATGTAGGCGTCTCTCAGCCTAGGGTTTTGGAACTGGGCGGCGGCGCCGGTGAAGGAGGAGAAGACGACGAGAACGAGGAGGAGGAGGTGGTGGAGGAGGGTCGCCATTGCATTTGCTCCGCCACCACTGTCGTCGCCGCCGGCGAGTCGCGGTTTTCTCAAAGGTGGGATCTGTAGAGGCGAAGTGGAGTGTGAAGGAGGAGAAGAAGTCGGTGGGGGACGTAATTAATGAGCTCTGCTGCTCCGGTTGCTGCGCAGAGACTTCACCACTTTCTTGCTTCCTTTAATCATTGAATGGTTTAGGGTTTTAATGATAATTATATTAATTAATTCGATTGATTATTAAATTAATCAAAAAAAAATCGATAGTTTACCGAATCACCTCAATAAAGTTTTTGCTGAGAGTGAGGTTGACTTCACCGCTCAGAAGGATGAGGTTCACTTCGATGATTTTGGATTGGAGGGTGACTTTGATCGTAAGAGTGTCGGTGTATTTTCAATGATGAAATAAATTTTTTATTTTGGATCAAAGATTCGAACTTTATATATTCTAGGAGTGGTTTCAATTTTTTAACCGATGGTTATTTGATAAAATATTTTTTAATATTAGTTCTAAGAGTCAATTATAAAATAATTAAATTTATTAAATTAATAGATATAAATTAACTTATTAAGTTAATGATTAATCTAATATATTAAAATTTAATCCATTAAAGATGATTAATAAAGATTAATTATGTATTGAAGAAGAAAGATTATTAAGTTGGACTCAAATGGATTCAACTATTGAATTTAATTTAATTCGAATTAAATTCATGAAGTTAATTCGAATTGATGAGGATCAATGAGTTATACTCATTGAATGAACTCGAATTCACCAAGGAAGAGGAAAAGTCAATTTTAAATTTATCATGCATTAGATAAAAACCAAAAGACTTAATTGGATTAATGGAGAATTAATGTCAATTAAAACAATTGATTGAATGAATACAAAAGGGGTTTTGATTCAGTTGGTGCATAACACTTGTTCTTCCTCCTCTTCTTCTCCTTCTTCCTCCTTGGCCGAAACCTCCTAGTTTGGTTGCTAGCACAACCTTAGGTGATTTTTCTTCTCCAAGTGTGTGAGTTCGTGAGACGGACGGAACATGTTCGTGTGGATACTTGATCGTGCTGAGATCTAACAAGTATAAAAGTTAGTGTCGGGAGTTCGTGTTTACACAACAAAGGTATAACTCTCATAACAACTAGTATATGATTTCCTTCGCATGGATTATCTGGAAAGGATCTTGATAATATTCTGTTGTGCTTGTGTTATTTTTGCGCTCAAGATCTTAACACTAACTACGATTAGGCATGAGAAAGTCCTAATTAGAGGTTAGGCAAGAGTGAGTAGTATATCGAGTGACTAACAAGTCCAAGTAGGTCTGGAGGACTTAAGACTTGGCAAAAGGAAAATCTTAGAGGGAGATAATCCTAGGTAATTGAAAGTCTTACAGGAGTGAACTCTAAGCAAAGAAAAAAAATCCTAGGAGGAGGTAACCCTAGGTAATAAGAAGTCTTAGAAGAGTGAACTCTAAGCAAAGGAAAAAATCTAGGGGGAGGTAACCCTAGGTAATAAGAAGTCTTGTAGGAGTGAACTTTAAGCATGTATGACCGAAAGGTTTCCGGTCGACCACGCGGATTTTGGTAAATCTATGTATAGGTTTGCTAACACTATTTTGCATTACTTTATTGCTGTTGTGCTAATTTGATGATGTAGGAAAGTCTTAGTGGATCAGGTCAATCAGACACTAAGCAGATAAAGTCCAAACAACTCTGGAGGACCCGATGTTTGGCGAGTAAGTTGAGGTAAGCTCCTAGAGTGGAGTGGTGAGGTCATTTCCCAGTTGGGACAAGTCTTAGGCAATGATCCGACTGAAGAAACCAACAGAGAGTTCTAAGTTGAGATCAAGACAGTCCTAACTATTTATATTATTCATTCATAGTTTATATGATTCTAACTTTTTTTTACAAGATCATTATTAGTGTTACATAGTGCTAACTTTATTTTGTAGAAAAATAAAGTCTTCGTTTGATTGAGTGGTTCGGTTGACTAAACAGGGAGGTTTAGTCGATCGATCAGAGCAGACGAGTACAAATAAGATCAAAACTAGTAGAGAAGGAAACACATGGGTTCCGTCGACTGATCAAGAGGATTAGTCGACCGAACAAAGTTGGAAACTTCAAACGATGAGATTGAATCATGCAGGAAAGGAAGTTCTGGGGTTCAGTCGAAGGATCAGCGGGATCAGTCGATCGAACAATGTGATTTACGGTATTAGACGAATTAGATCAGAGCAAAGAAGGAAAAGCACGGGGTTCAGTCGACGGATAAAAGGTTCAGTCGATGGAATTGTTCAGTCGACTGAATGTGGTTTCAGTCGATCGAACGATGCCTATAAAAGAAGGCCTCGTGAAGCCGAACAAGAATTCCAATTTACTGCTTCATCATGCTACTACTACTATTTTTGCAAGTTCTGCTCCTACAACGCTGAAAGACTCATCGACAATGAAGCTTCATCTATACTTTCACTTTATCGGTAAATTTCATTATTGTACTTGTATTTTTCTTAAAGGGAGATAGTAGGATTATTACTACTCTCCTCATGTTTTATACGAGTTTCCTTTTCTTCGAAAGTGTTCGGAGAAAAAAACTATAGTGCTTGCCCACCGGAAGCGATCAAGGATTGCGGGCCTTGGAGTAGTAGTCGCTGGACTATGAATCAAGTAAAATCGAATTGTGTACTTATTTTTATTTTTCATCGCTATTATTTTGATTCAGTTTTACGAAATGAAACGATAAAATTTTAATCGAACAAGATTTACCCTCCCTCTCTCTTATCTCTTGTGGGCAATGGTGCAATGGTTAAGCTCTCCAATGGTTAATCAAGGGTTCTAAGGTTCGAATCTCAGCTACGGCGTATTGCAGGGAATTTTCCCTCCAATGAGAAGCGGGCCTTAGAATACTGATCCTTTGG
>JBBUKS010000044.1:3335451-3350489 GCA_038050645.1 Hedychium gardnerianum
AACCAATTAGGGTTTCCTAATCGATTTAGGATGTGTTTTAGTTATTGGATTCGGTGTAGTACTTGATTATAATTTACGTTCTTTGATACAGGACGTTGATTCGGGACAAGTGCTTGGATGTGAGGACTTTTGAGACGACCTACTTTGGAGACGGGTATTTCTTGCTTGATTTTTTTTATAGATATTGATCTTGGTGCATGATATATTTAGATTGGTATAGTAGCTGTGATTATCTTGACTCTATTCACATGTCATATGAGTTTGATACTTGTCTGCTTGTACTTAGAGATGATCGCTTTATATTCATATAGTCTCATTTGAATTTCTAATATGTAGTGTGTACACGTGTATGGTGTGCACAATAGGACATGTGTATGATTGGGTAATCATGTAGTTATTTGACATGTGTGTGGCATGTGTTTATGATCATGAGTCGGTATCAGATTAATCATGTCATGTAGCATTATACCCGAGTGTGGTGTATTCACATGTTATGATCATATAGTGATAGACACACATGTAGCGTGCATTTTATGCATACGTGATAGCTTATGTTTCATTTATACCATGTAGTTATTGATGAGGACACTTGTATGACGTGTATCAAGGTTGATATTGCATATAGAGATTTTCATATCTGATTGTAGTTATATACACGTGTGTGGCGTATAGTATGATTAGTATGTCTGCATGTACATTTGCATAGTTGGACATATGTGAGGGTAGATTTACGTGTCTACCTACCACCATGGTGTTGCATGTATGCTATCGGCTGTCTCCCATTTAGTTGGTTGAGTAAGTCGTAGCATCGATGATGCATGTATGCTAGCGATCAGGGCTCCCTTCGGGGTGTGAGTTAGTCGTAGCATCGATGATGCATGTATGCTAGCGATCAGGGCTCCCTTCAGTTGTGAGCTAGTCGTAGCATCGATGATGCATGTATGCTAGAGATTAGGGCTCCCTTCGGGTGTGAGCTAGACGTGGCATCACGGAGATGCATGTATGCTATCGGTTATGTCTCTCATTGAGTTGGTTGAGTGAGCCGTAGCATCACGATATTACATGTATGCTATCGTCTATGTCTTCCATTATGTTGGTTGAGTGAGTCATAGCATCCTGATGTTGTATTGCATGCTATCAGCTATGTCTCTCATTTAGTTGGTTGAATGAGTTGTATACATGCTACTATTTGGGTTGTTACACCCAGGCTACCCACAAGGTCATACGTGGTAGAGAGTTTCTCCCGCAACCCGTAGCTAGATAGCTACCTCCTGTCTGCCCACGAGGTCATTTATGGTAGAGCGTTTCTCCCGCAGACAGGGACCCTGACATTTACAGACTGCCCATGAGTATCGTGGTAGAGCGTTTCTCCCGTAGTCCATAGCTAACGAGTTGGGTGTCTTGGTCATTTGTATACCCTGAGGTGGAGCGTTGCTCCCACATACGAGATTTCAATTACTGATACTGTTATTGATATACGCATATGAGATGATGTACTTATGCTGGTTATTAATGGTACATGCATAAGAGATGTTGTACTTATTTTGATTATTAAGGGCACATGCACATGTGATGCTATACCCATATTATGTATTATTGGCACTACTCTTGATACTATGTGCAGTTCAGTAGGGTACGTGTATAGTAGTGGCATACGGGTGTTACTATTCGATGGTGAGTATATTCTTTCTATGAGACTGTATATCTTTGCATTCCTATATACCATGTTTTATTTCTCCTTACACTTATTTGATCATGTACTATCATTCTATACTCGTTGAGTATTCTTTTGTACTCATCACCCCTGCCTTCTATTATTATTTTCATGTTAACATGTATATGTTGATTGGGTCACTTGAAGGATATCTGCCCGCGCCGTCCCTCTCCCATCGAGCTCCAGATTTATTTCCATTCTATATTGGTTTGTTTTAGCTTTTGTATTTGTTATTACTCATGTATTGTATTAATTAATTTGTATCTGGATTTCTGGTTTGTTTCTAGTCATGTTCTTGGTGTCATAAGTCGGGCCGGCTCGCAATTGTGTGTTTTGGTTTTCTAGTCGTGTAGACCATTTTTATTATTTATGTTGTTTGGATTTTGTTTTATACACTGCGTGGTTGTGCATACCCGGGTAGGATATTTTTATTTTATAAACTGCGTGGTTGTGCATACCCGAGTAGGGTATTTTTGTTTTATACACTGCATGGTTGTGACTACCCGGGTGGGGTATAATATGTTTATCTGTATTGTGACTGTGTACTAGGAAATTTATGGTGTTGTCCGTTTTTCAATGGATAAGTATACTCTCAGGGCGTGACATTCACAGCGCTTGCGGCTGCTAGTTCAAGCCCCGCGATCTTTGATCGCTTTCGATAGACAATCCACTAACTGTCTCTTTATCAAAAGAGAAAGAGACTTGTCTTACAAAAAGATAAGAAACGGTAACATATTTACCGTTCCTTTACAATTTAAATACAAAAGACGATTAATAAATGATAACATACCGAGAAGTAGGATCCAAAGATGAGTATGGTTGTCGAAGCAGCGACTCAGCATAGCGATGGTGTCTCAGAGCAAGGCGTGAGCGAGAGTACTTGAGCAAATGGATGAAGAAGCCTCAGCTTGAGGGCTTCTTTCATAAACTAGGATCGGTCTACCGATTTGCCTGATTGGTATACCGATCACCATGGAAATCGGATCCAAGTCTAGTTGATCGGACTATCGATCTTCGAAATTGGTCTACCGATCCGGCTTTTGTCCAATCTCCTCATGCCACGTCAGCTTCTCGATATGATCCTTTTCCACGTCAGCATTGCAATCCTTATCTTTGACCACACCCTTTACTTCGTCAGTTGGTCAAACTCTATCTCTTCGTCGCGTCAACAGGATGATCCTTATACTGTGTCATGTCAATTATCCGAGACTTATCTAGTCCACGTCGGATATCACATTGGCACATAGGACTTGGCTAATACATCAATGTTCGATCTACCGATTTGGTTGATCTGTCTCTCGATCCTATAAAAACAAGTTAACACAACAATATGATAAACATATATAATTGAGTCTGACAGTTGTCTAACTGTCTAATCTCAACTTCAGAATTTGAGTGAACTCCTTTGTTAAACCATCGACTAAGGTTGTCCTTATAAAGAGGGCTCATTCTTACCTGTTATTCTTTTCAAAATAACCACTTCACTTCAGGAGTTTATTTAACTTACCATTGGTGAAACCTTAGTACTCCAGACCTGTTTGGGCTTCTTCTGCTCAGCATCCGATCACTTGACTCCAAGATTTTCTTTTGACTTGATCTCTGATCTGCTTTGACCCATCAAGTCCATCCTGCTAGATGTTTAGTCTATTGACCCATCTAAACTTAGCCGTCTGGTGTCCTTGATCTGCTAAGACTTCCTTGCCTAATATTCGATACTAGGGTTTTAACTTACCTAATATCTAGTTAACTTGACCTATTAGGATTTTTCTAGTTACCTACACATTTGATCAAACTTGTTTGATCACAATTACCCTTAACTTTGAACCAATGCCAACATCAAAATACAGGTTCGATTATTTGGTGCCCCTTGCACCAACAATCTCCACAGCGAATGCCTCCCAACCCCTACATGTGAACAGAAGTGACACATCCTCCATCAGCAAGTGCCCATCTCCTGTCATTCTCATAGCCTTTATCTGGTACGGCTCCATAGCTGCTAACTGGTTCGCGTGTGTCTACAAGGATATAGCTCAGTGCCTCCGCCACAGCCTAGCTGATGAATGTGCACTCTTGCACCTCCTCCCTCTCCATTTTCTACAAGCATGATGTCCGTGATGACTCATACTTGCCAGTCAGCCATGAGGTATCATATTGACATGGCAAAGTCATGTCTCATATCAAGCTAGTAGTCCTCTCTCCCGTATGCCTCCTCTCCCCATCATTGAATGTGCATCTCCTGTCATCTCCACCACCTCCATATAACCCTCATCTATACCTGCTAGTTGATTAGCTCATGACTCCAATGTCGTTGGCTCTGGTATTTTTTTTTACCAAGGGATGTTACTTTATACAAAAGGGTGTCAAATTAGAGTAATGTCTACAATTCTATACAAAGTAGGGTAACAAAATATAAATCCTCAAGACCCCTATGGGATGAGTAGAGGTGTCTACGCATGTCTAAAGTAGAATTAGATACTTAGACCTAGGCCAGCTACTCATGTTTGCTAATGAGATATCCGACCTGAGTAGGTGTCTGAGGTGCTGTAGATCTCTGCTGGGACTCTACTAGATACAAAACTCCATGTCAATGTAAGATGCATGCTCTCAAACTCGGCTAGGGGTCTACTGGAGGTCAAAATATATGATGGTATTTACATGCATTCTCTCTATCAGCTCAAAATGTATTCTCTTTGTGTGTCATATACTGCCATCTCACCTCCTATTCATATCAAAATGTTTACTCTTTAATGTAAACTCATGCCACTATCAAAATGTATCTCCTCTCAACTCTAACTAAGCCTACATTTATATCAAAATGCATGCTCTCAAGGGAAATCTATGAAGTGTGCAAAGAATCAGCTCATGTTCAATGAGGTAGCTGATCATGTCCGATGAGGTATCAAAATGTATATCTTTTTTTTTTACTTAAGGTCACTCATCCATGGTGGAGTGTCAGATCTGAGTAGATGTCCAAAGACCGATAGACATGGATCTATATCTTCCTGAATACCAACTCTGTATCAAGACATACTCCCTCAAACATACTACGGTTTCTTGCTATCTAGATATGGTGCACCAAGGCAAACATGGCAAGGTGATGGGCTCTCGTCAGGGTGGACGTCCCGTGGTAATAGAGTCTGAAAATCTACAGTATCCATCGGTAGGTGGGCATCTCAGGTCGCATCTTAACCATACTCTGACTCTCCTCCTGACTGATATGGTCGCGTCTAAAAAACACATGATCTAAATACCCTCTGAACTTGACATTTTGTAATCATCAAGAAAACAAAAAACAAGAGCCATAGAGTTCTTCTATATTCTCTTCCTCTCTACAAAGATCTTCATCCTCTTTCTTTCTGGCATGAACAAGCTTCAGTTGATTGAATAAGTTTTTATGTCGACTATGTCAATGATTAAAGCCACTTCTAAGGTTTAGTTCGTGCCTAAACATAGCCCATATTAAATCCCTTTGTACAAATGCACTCCCGACTCAAGTTTACAAAATTAACATAACATGCTAAGAGTATCCTCCTCGGGATTCATGTCATAAAACTTTGCTTCTGGATCTTCCTCATATTTCTATCAATCATTTGGCATACTTAACTTATCAAAATTTTCTCTATTACACCTGTAATATTTGTCTTAAGTTGCACCTATCCACTTGGCACACCTCATTAGTAATTACAACATACTCAACTTGGACCACTTAAAGACATGATTTACCAACACTTGTTGCTTCGATGAAATCTATGGATCCTAAATAAAGCTAAAAACACTACTTGATTAGTGGTTCAGATTTTTAACATTATTAAAAATTAGGATATGAGATTCTAATGCTAGGCAATTCTCTATCTATTATTTTTATTTTTATTTTAATAATCCAGATATTCAAGTTTTGCCTGATTAATTATGAAGATAAATGATCTTTTCTCTTAATTTACCTACCAAATAAATCTAGAACACAATCTGATTATGCATGGTTAGAGGCCAACTCCCAAAATATTCGTGCATTGATGTGAATGCTTCCGTTGTCAGAGATGATAGGATTATGGTTTAACTTCAGGTTACAGCAGGTGAAGTAGAGAGATTAGGGAAATACATATAAAATTATAGATTAATATTTGGGAAAGAGATTAGAGAAATACCTGATCAATTTTGTAGACCAAGTGATGTAAGCACTCAAACATAGATCGTTATACGGGCTGAATATCTGCAGTTCGACTTAATTCACAGATTATGTGTTTCCTATTGAATGTTATGGTTTATGTGTCACAAACCCACCCAATTTCAAGCAAAGAAAGATTTTTATTCATCCTCTGGCCCACTCTTTTGGCTTATGAGTTATTTATTTATTTATAATTTGGGTATCCATAGCCCGGGGGCTATGATTTATCCTTGAGATCATTTTAGATAACTCTTTAGAAATTTATCATCACATAGATATGGATAATTCTCTATAATCTTGCCATCATCTAGATAATGTAGGAACTTTCTAGTTTAATAATGTACAACGTTCAACCAAATAATCTCAGCCATCTATTTGGGAGGATAATGTCTAGCTATAAATACCTCTGGTCCTTTCACTTTTAGTTAATCCTCAATAATATAAGTTCTTTTTACTTATTTAAGACTCTCAATCTCTTTTAGTTTCTCTAGTGAATCTTTAGTGGTCTTATGGACATAATCGAGTTGATATTTAAATAGTAGATTATCACATGAAAGCAAAAATTGAATCTCTAGGGAAACAAACAATCTCTTTGAGAATAAAATTTCTCCCACATAAAGAGGTCGTTCGGTTATCATAATTTATTCTTTTCATCTTGTTGTAGATTTGGCGGTGAGAGACATTTGAAGTGAGTGAGTCACTTTTTGTCACATCTAATAAATTTTTAGTTAGGCATTCTTACGACTTTGTAGGAATAAGTTAACCAAGTATCACACAATTGAGTGGTGCTAAAAGCAAGCCAATGGCATGTCTTTGTAAGAAAATTGATTTCTTTCTTATTTTTAGTGTTAACCATTGTGTTTTAATGTCTCAAATATTTTAAGCTAGATTTTTTAAGATTTACTTGCAAGTCTTGGAAAGGTAATTTACACAATGTTTGAGTGTTGGTAAGGTGATTTACACATAATGTTTGATGAGATTGTTGGAAAGGTGATCGACTTGATGGGTGATCAAGAGTGAGCATGGTTTAGGGTCTACCATGATGATGATCATGCTTGAGGAGCACCGGATCAACCTAAAGACTCATGTTATTTTGGGATGAGTCGACTTATAAATATAAGGTTTTCCTCTACGTAGGGGGTTTGATAATATAAAGCTTATTTTCATAGCATAACACAAGTTAAGGTGTCAAGTAGCGCAGCCTTATACTAGATGTCCAACGCTTCAAATGAAGGAATACCTTCTACTCAATTATTGGTTGAACAAAGATTATAGTTGGTCAACTAAAGATGGTAGTTGTAGACAATAGCTAATCTTTAAGCGATTAAATATTTGTTGTTGATCAATTAAGTAGGATAAGACAACTTAAAACACTCATTGGCCGACAAAGATTTGAATGTTGGCTTCCAACGATTTAAAATCATTGGTTTTGATCTACTAATTACCAACATTGAATATGACTATTAGACTTTATTTAAAGGCCAATTTTGGTGATTCTTGTTGGGGAGTCCAACGGATGCGTGCGTTGGACATATTTCACAAAACGCGCAGCGGAAGTAGAATAATAAATCTAACTTATTACAACACATATCATACACATGCAGAATACAACACACCAGATATAATCACACAATAAAATTTTACATAAATAAAGTATACCTGCGAGCTCGTAATCAAATCTTGTAGAGAGTGTTTGCTAGCCTCGCAAGGCCAGCCTCTATCGAAATCAACGAGCAAACTTAACGAAGCTTGCCTCTACTCATATCCACACCGAGTTATCCTCGAGACGACTTCGCTAAGTCACGTGTCATGTCTCCACTTCGGTACTAGCCGAAGGGGGAGACAAAACAATCTGAGAGAGGATCCACGACTCGATTCAATACCCGGCGACACAAAGCAACCTGACGGTACCAATCGAGATGGATGACAGTCATATAGCTGTTGTCCGGAGGTTGGAACCTCACTACCAAAAAGGAGCAGCATGTTCAATGACGGCTGAACAGATTCAGCCGGCGTCATAGCTAGTGGCTGGTCAGAACAACCCTTACCAATGACAGGGGTAGCAATTTGGGTAGCGACGGAGTTCCGGCAACAACCTTTGCTGGCTGGAACAACACCTTGGGCGGTCGAAACATTTTCTTGACAACAGTTTGGTTGGAAGCAAAAATTGTTGTGTGGCGGCAACTTGTTGGCAGCAACAACTTGCCGGATCAATAGCTTGTTGGCCGGGGTTGAGGCAGCAGCAACCATTGCTAGAACAACCTCTTTCGGCGCTGGGAACAGAAGCTGCTGGCGAGAGCAGCAACCCCTTTTGGGCGGCTGGAATTGAGGTTGTCGGTTGTGCTTGGGCGGCAGCAACTCCTTGACCGGCGGTGGAACAACAACCACGGATAGTGCCTCCTATGGCTGGGGCAGCAGCAAGGGTCATCGGACAGCAGTGTTGATTGGCGGCAAAGAGGAGGGGCAACGGTTCCCTTAGGTTGGTGGCAAAGAGGGAGGGAGGAGAGAAAGAAAAACGTGAACCTAATTAAATTAGGTTTTGGGCTTTTTCCATTAAATTTGTCTCTCCTTTCTATATCTATATGTAGACTTTCTATCGGGTTTGAAAAATAAGTTATCCATTAAGCTTGGACAACTAAAGGGCGATTCCTTTGCTTCTTTCATGTATTTCATGAAGAACGTCTTGGACAATCAAATTTTAACTGACTATAGAATGAGCACAACATTTTCTCTAAGTAATATGTCAACAATATATAATACTAGGAATATGATCATTTGGAAGATATGTTATCCCCTCGGGATGAGCAGTTAGCTAGTGCATGAGGTATTACCACTATGAAATGTGGAGGTCAATTCTTGGCTAGTAGTCAGGTTTCTGTCATCCCCCATGCATTGGTCACTGCTCGGGCTAGTAGTCACCCATGATTTATCTCTCTTCACATAACCTGGGGACGGGCTGTGAGGGGCGCTTGGGGTGAGCGTTATCACCTTTGCAACCAGAATAAGACTGCACTCCCACTAACCTTGTACACACAAGGTTCATCAAAATTTTGTGAGAAATCAAATTCTTTGATTACCTCATCAAAATAGATATTCCAACTCCTGGATGCATGCTTTAGTCTATAAATGAACCATCAAAATTTGCATACTTTATTTTATCAATAGATGTGAAATCTTCGGATTATATCATATATATACATGTTCGAACAGGTTCTCATTAAAGAAAGTTATTTTTCACATCTATTTGTCATATCTCATAATCGTAATGATCTGCTATGACCAGGAGTATCTGAATGAATTTAAGCATGGCTACTGGTGAGAAGGTTTCATCATAGTCAATATCATGTTTTGATGATAGTCTTTCTCTACCACTCTTGTTTTATGGGTAATCAAATTATCATCCATGTTGGTTTTTTTCTTGAAAATCCACTTGCATCCTATATGTGTTATACCTTCGGGTGGGTTCACCAAGTTTCAAACTTAATTATCATGCATGAAATCCATTTCCGATTTCATGGCTTTCAACCATGAGTTTCTTTCTAAACTTTTCAAAACTTCTTCATAACTAGTATTCTCCTCATGCTCAATGAGCAGCACGTCTCTCAATTCACTTATGAGAAATTCATATCTCTCGAAAATTAGATGTGACCTACTAGATCTATGAAGTAGCGGTGTATCAATAGGTTCAGTCATTATCTCATCCGTATAAGCAACAGGTTGTGGGTCTTGATTAGAAATCTCTTTTGTGTCTATTGGAGTCTCTTAAACTATCCTTAGTTCAACCTCACTCCTACTATTTTCCTGCAAGAGAAACTCTTTCTCTTGAAATACAGCATGTCCATGCCTTGAAACAAACATCTTTTGTTCAAAGGGATAGAATTAATAACCCCTAGTTTTCTTAGGGTAACCAATAAATAGACACTCATCAGATTTAGCATCTAGCTTATCTGATATAGTTCTCTTCATATAAGCAGGACAATCTCATATCTTCAAATAAGATAAATGAAGTTTCTTACTGATCCATATCTCAAATGGAATAGTAGAGACTGCCTTAGTTGGGACTCTATTTAGCAAGTAAATAGTTGTCTCGAGTGTGTAACCCCAAAAAGATTTTGGAAGACTCGCATGATTCATCATTGACCTAACCATGTTCAACAAGGTTCGATTTATAAAATAGAGTCTATTAAGACAATATTCCATTATCCTTAAGATAATTTTGAAACTCTTGATTTAAGTATTCACTATCTCGATCGGATCGAAGTATGTTAATACTTTTGTCAAGTTATTTCTCTACATTATTTCTGAATTCTTTAAACCTTTTAAAGGACTCAAATTTTTATCTCAATAAATACACATACCCAAATCGTGAGTGATCATAAAAAAAGTGATGAAGTAGCTATAACCTCCTCGCGCATGAATTGACATAGGTTCACATACATTGGTATGTATATGGCCCAATATGTTATTCTCTCGTTCACCTTTTTCTTTTTAAAAGATAACTTAGTTATCTTGGTTTTTAAGCATGGAGTAGATGTATCAAATGAATCTAATTCAAATAATTCCAAAATTACAAACTTGTACAATTTGGACATGCATTCCTACTTATGGCCAAGGCGACAGCGCCACATGTAAGAAGCTAATTGATTATTTAATCATCTACTATTCTTTAGCCCAATTATGCCATTACATATATATGAGACATATCCAGTATCTAATATCCAAGTATTTGAAAGAACAGTATGACATTCATACTCGAAGATATCTGAAGGAGATAGGACATCAAATGTCTTTTTCTTCTTCATGGACTCAAGATAAATCTTGTCGTTTCTTCTCCAATATCCCATCTTACCACAATGATAACATGGGCCCTTTGGAGTCTTTTCTTCTTTCTTGGCCTTGAGAATAATTCCCAAGTTTTGAAGCTAATCCAAAAAGTTCGGCCCGATCAGTTTGATTGTTTTCAAAGTTGAGGGCAAATTTAAAGAAAACATTTTGATTCTCATAAACTAAAAATACACAATCGAGCAAACATGAGAGAGATGTTTCACTATGTAAATGTAAATAATTTTCATTCATATAAGAATCTCACTTATTTATCGAATTCAAGAGCTCTTACTTTGAATTCGGGAGATCGTATGTTTTCTCTAAGTGAGTTGAGTGAGTCCAACAAGTCATTTTTAACTCTAGTGGTAGATATCACATATACTAATTATATATATCACATATATAACTATCACATTATATTATCAACTAATTGATATTTGCATAAATATTGGATTGTTAACTCATTAACATGTATATATCATATCTATATCACCCAACTTCACCTCTACCCACATTGACCTTGGAGTGAGTCCAACAAGTTAATGTTTCAAGTTAAAGTCGATCCGTTAATTATGAGATCATATCTCAATGGTTCGAACATATCTAATTTCAAGTTGGGCTTGGAGTAAGTCCAATAACCCAATCAAAAAATCAAACTCTAGTTCTTATCATATTAACGAAAGGTATATACTTTAATTATTTTTGTAAGGGTTTTCAGTCTTATCCTCTTTTTCATACAAATAAATAAACTATCTACCTAACATGACATGATATAATTAATGCAACTAAGCATGATGGATAATGTCATAATTGTCATAAATTTTATTTGAAAATAAAATATAATTAAGAATTTAATTTTCATAAATCAAGATTTCTTAATTAAATTAGGAAATAATTTTTCAAATCTAATTATATATTTTGTTTAGGAAAAAATTTTAATTAAAAAAATCTAATTTAATTAGTAAACAATTCCCTAATTTGAAATCTCCTAACAACTTCAGAAATACAATTAGAATATTTTTAATTAATTTTATTTTTTTTAAATTAAAATTTCTTAAATTATTTCAGAAATTTTTCTAAATTAAATTTTTCTAACAAATTAAAATATTTTAAAATTAAATTTTTCTGACAAAATAAGAAAATTTTCAAAATTAAAATTTCCTAACAAATTAGGAAATTTTTCAAAATTAAATTTGTGATCAACTACGACTCATAAAATAATTTTACAATTATGTCGAAGCACGATCAAACTCTGATACAATTATTGGGGAGCTCGACGGGTTCGTGCGTTGGACATATTTCGCAAAACACGCAACAGAAGCAGAATAATAAATCTAATTTATTACAACACACATCACACATATGCATGATACAACACGCCAAACATAATTGCATAATAAAATTTTACGTAAATAAAGTATACCTGCGAGTTCGTAATCGAACCTTGTAGAGAGCATTTGCTAGTCTCGCAAGACTAGCCTCTATAAAAATCAATGAGCAAGCTTAACAAAACTTACCTCTACTCGTATCCACGCCGAGTTATCCTCAAGATGATTTCGCTAAGTCATGTGTCGTGTCTTCGCTTCGGTACTAACCGAAGGGGGAAGACAAAATGATTCGAGAGAGGATCCATGACTCGATTCAATACTCGGCGACACAAGTCAACCTGGTGGTACCAATCGACATAGATGGCAGCCATATAGCTGCTATCTCGAGGCTGGAGCATCACTACCAAAAAGGGGCAGCATGTTCTACAGCGGCTGAACAGATTCAGCCGATGTCACAGTTGGTGGCTGGTCGGAGCAGCCCTTATCAGTGGCAGGAGCACCCCTTATTGGTGGCAGGGGTAGCGACCTTGGCAGCGACAGAGTTTCGGCAACAACCTTTGCTGGCCGAACAGCACCTTGGGCGGCCGAACAGTTGCTGGACAGCAGTTTGGTCAGAAGCAAAAATTGTTGTGCGGCGACAACTTGTTGGCAGCAACAATTCGTCAGATTAGCAGCTTGTTGGCCGGATCTTGGCATCAATAACTCGCCGAATCAGCAACTTGTTGGCCTAGGCTGAGGCGATAGCATCCATTGCTGGAACAGTTCCTTCTGGTGCTTGACACAGAAGCTGTCAGCGGGAGCAGCAGCCCCTTTTAGGCGGCTGGAATTGAGGTTGTCGCCTATGCTTGGGCGGTAGCAACTCCTTGGCCGACAGTGGAATAGCAACCACGGACAATGCCTCCTGTGGCCGGAGCAGCAGCAGGGGTTGTCAGACGGCGGTGTTGATTGGTAGTGAAGAGGAGGGGCGGTGGTTCCCTTGGGTCGGTGGCAAAGAGGGAGGGAGGAGAGAAAGAAAACGTGAACCTAATCAAATTTGGTTTTGGGTTTTTTCCATTAAAATTTTCTCCCCTTTCTATATCTATATATATACTTTCTATAGGATTTGAAAATCAAGTTCAAACTCATATCCATTAAGTCAACCCGATCCACTTGTCTTAAGTTTGAACCAAACCATCTTGGTTCAATAACCAAATATCTTTTAATTAAAATCAAACCAATTTGGTTTATAATTAAACCAAAAAAAATCCAATTAGTCTTTAAAAGACGTGGTCCATCTACACTTTCGTTCCAACTAATATCTTTTCATATTTTGCCCTTTGTCTGGTCCAATCAAATTCAATCTCTTTCAATTTGAGAATTCAATTTTCAAACTTATTTTAAGTTTTTCGAATATACTCGTAGTGCATGTGACATTATAGGTTCTCGATTTATATTGGTTGTCAATAATTAACCATTAATTATGGATCAATCATGATCCTCAATTAATTAAAAAATCAATGGTTGATCCCAGAAATACTTTTGAACCCTTCAGCAGCTATAATAAGTTGTGTCTCG
Source organism: Hedychium gardnerianum (assembly GCA_038050645.1). Classification (NCBI taxonomy): domain Eukaryota; kingdom Viridiplantae; phylum Streptophyta; class Magnoliopsida; order Zingiberales; family Zingiberaceae; genus Hedychium; species Hedychium gardnerianum. The sequence continues at coordinate 3,349,037 of JBBUKS010000044.1, forward strand.
TTTCTTTCACTCGTCTTATCTCCACTTGATTTAGGACATGCTCTATGTGTCAGTCTCCACTAGGCTAACTACGTCACACCTAGCTCAAGTTATACTTCTTCGTTCTGTGTATTCAAATTACTCAGACATGTGTCCAAGATACTATTGACATGTAATATTTTGGTCAAAGACTTCGAGTAATAATTCTAACAAGTGGTCATAGGATATACGTCTCCTTATGCAAGAAGCAGTGAATCTTTTGTGTGTTATTCAAACACTTTGACTTATACTCAATCATCTCGTACCCACACCTCCATGGAGATGCATCGACTAAGATGTCAAAGTATAAGTCTCCATGACCAAGGTGACTTAAATACCTCAAGTCGAAGGAAACTTGCACTCGAACTACAATGAGATATTCATTGACATATCTATATATGTATAGAACCATATAAAGTCTCATGGTAGGTCACTCTAATGAACTAGTTACCCATAACTAGCATCCATGTTTAACTCTTGGCATCTCAATGTCTCTAGCTAGTGAGGAGCAGCTGCTTGGTTAAACCAAGAAGTATAACATGTACTAATCTCTCAAAATTGATGACGTCTGAACTCATTAATTCATCGACTAGAGAATATTTTAAAACATTCATAATTACACATATAAAGATACTCACTAGTTATAATCTAATTACAAATTCTCTCATGGTATGAATCATATTATGGACATTCAATAAATAAGTTTAAGATTCAATCATATATATTAAGAATGTACACTCAAATAATAAATTTTTATTTATCTAATAAATAATCTTTTGCATATCTTTCAAATATAACAATTCTTTAGGCATAAAAACTTAGGGAAAACATATCAATTATTTTTTATGATTGTTGAAGTGCTAAAGGATTCCCCCGGGCGTAAAAGACATTCAAATTCGTTCTTACATTGGAAGCTCTCTTAGTAATTTTTTTTTCTCACCTACGATTAGATATATATCTATTCGGATGAGGGGGTAATGTTTGCTCTATAAGGATATTGATTTTTATGTAATTTAGAGAAAATAAATTAGAAATTTCATTTGTTTTGGTCAAGCTCTCTAACTCATTGGGTTCTTGTCCTCATTGGAATAAAAGTGAAGTCATTATCTTTCATTTGTTTTGGTCAAGCTCTCTAACTCATTGGGTTCTTGTCCTCGTTGGAATAAAAGTGAAGTCATTATCTTATGGGAGACGATCCCATACTTTCAAGAATGGAATAAATCATAGAAGATATTTGTTCTAGTACAACGACTCTTTGCATGAGAAGGTATCCAACGAGGCATTTTGCATCTGCTAAGAAGTAATCCTAAAATTTATTAGAGCAACCACTGATATAGTGATGCAGGAGGGGATCCAAAGATCCAAACAAAACATGACATGACAACGAGGCCTAACTGAAACCCAACATGACATGGGCTTGGTCATGTGGGCAATC
>JBBUKS010000044.1:3355156-3371001 GCA_038050645.1 Hedychium gardnerianum
CCCCCCCCCCCCCCCCCCCCCCCCCCCCCCCCCCCCCCCCCCCCCCCCCCCCCCCCCCCCCCCCCCCCCCCCACACCTCAATGTTCTCGTGTTGACTGGGAGCGTATTAAGACCGCCGGTTTCATTCATCGCCAATCACAAAGCGGGTAAGATTACCGTCATCCACGCTTGCAAAACACCAATATAAGAAACGGGATTTTCTAAACACATTCTTCAAATGGTTTTGGCAATGGGAGAGAGCTTTTTAGTGATATGTCTTAAGCTCTTCTCGCATTCACATTTGATAATGTCATTATAAATTATTAACTTTAAAAGTATCTCAATTTAGAAATATAACAACTGAAATATTAAGAAAGGATTATGTTTTATGGACATTTATATATATCTTATTATTATGACAAATTTAAATATCCTATAAACTCATTTATAAATATCAATAAAATTTATCGGTAATGATAATTTATAAAATTGTTTTAAAATGTCACCTTAACTAATTTATAATAATACTAATAAGTATCATTTATAATAATTTATAAAAAAATTAAAAATTATCATTAATATTTATTTAGAATATACAACATTCAAAATTTACACATCATCATAATTCATCCATCATTTAGAATAGAAAAAAAAAATCAAAATACAATTTAAAGTACCAATAAATAATTTTTATTTATCTAATAATTATTCAAGTCAAATTTACAAATACAATATTAATGATAAACCATTTATATACAAAATTAACTACACACTACACTACGTACAAAATATTAACTTTTAAAAATAACAAAATATTGTACAATAAAAACTCAACTAAGGGATCATTTTCAATCATCATATTTGAAACAAAATTCAGATATAATACATATGTTTATATAAGTGAAATAAAATAATTAAAATATAAAATTAAAATAGTTTAAAAGATTGAATATCTTAACAAACGAGAAATAAATAAACTATTATTTTATATACACCTAATAGTAATCTTCGTTTAATATCAACTACAAATATATTTTATATTTATTTAAAATTGTAATAACATTACGTATAAAAAAATAATAATATTTTATTGAAAAGTTAAAATTATACCGGATGATAAAATCAAGTTATCATTCCTCCAAATATATCCTCAAACCATCATTACCAGAAAACCATCATTTAGCGATCAAAAAATTGGTTACTAAATTTATTTAGTGATCGATTAGTGACTGAAGTTTTTAGTCGTAACATTTTGGGTCGCTAAGGTAATTTAGCGATGAAAATTAATTTCTTTGGTAAAATTAGTAACAAAAATTAAATTTTATTACTAATTTAGCGACGAAAATAATAAAGGAATTAATTTTCATCATTAAATTAACGACGAAAATTAAATTTCGTCACTAATTTTAACGATGAATATTAAAATTTCATGGCTAATTTTAGCTATGAAAATTAATTTTTGTGATTAATTTAGCAACAAAAATTAAATTGTGTAACTAATTTAGCGACTGAATTAATTTTTATCGCTAATTTTAACGATGAAATTTAATTTTCATTATTAATTTAATGACAAAATTTAATTTTTAATGTAACTTATGAAAATTATTTTTCATCTCTAATTTTAGTCATGCAAATTAAATTCCGTCCCTTAATTTCTAGATAATTTCAGCAACTTGATTACAACAATTTCGATCATTCACTAACAAACTCAAATAAATTCATTGAAAACGATATCACAAATCAACACTGGTACCAAGGGGGCAATTCAATTCCGATACACCAAAATTCTCAAGATTGTTCATAAAATTAAAATGCATTTAATGACGATTAAAACACGGAGCTTGAAGATTAATCAAGTAATATTAAATCTGGAATGATCAATTTAGTTCCACATAAGTTTTTCGTTGATCATCAGGATAAATCGAAAAACGTTAATAAAAACTCATCCAGATATTAGCCAATATTTTTAGGTTCGTTTTTTGTTTTTTATTAGAGAACAAAAAAATTATAATATATCGTAACTGAAATTTAAATTTTAAATCTCTTGATTATTTATTAAAAAATTTAATCACTGTATTATTATCCTAAACCTTAACTATTATATCATTATTCCGGAATAAAACACGAGGCTTGATGCAGTTAAAACAAATGGTCTTCAAAATAAAAGCCAAAAAGCTGCTTAAACTAAGCTATTCGATGGGAACCGGAGGACATCTTAGTGAATTGGCCAAAGTATCGCCAAATTGAAAATGGAAATCCGATCTTGACACGAGAACAACGATGGTACGATAATGAAAGGAAGGAGAGAGATCATGTGACGGAGAAGAAATCGAGAGGAGAAGACTTACAAAGTGCACGCGGAGGAGCTTTCTACTCTATCGGCGAGATCGGGCGACGAGGAATGGATCTGTGGCCGAGGCGTCTTCATCACCACGAGGTCACAAGCAGCCCAAGCATCTTCGTTGTCGCCGCGAAGCAGCAGGCGGCCGGGGCGCAACCTCGCAGCGAGGCAGCAGGCGGTCGGGGCGCAACCTCGCTTGTGTGCTTGGCAACTTATCTTTATGTAGAGTAAAGGGAGAGGAAAGATGAAGAGAAGAGAAGGGAGAGGCGGGGGTGTAAACGAGTCAAGTCGCTCACGAGCTATTTGAGTCTCGTTTCGAAAAAAAATTCGTTCGAGTTCGTTCGATTAAGTTAACGAGCCGAGCTCGAGCTTGATTTCGAGTTTGAAAATATTATCGAGCCGAGCTCGAGCTTAACCGTATTTGATTCGTGAGCTCGCGAACATGTTCGTTTAGAAACTCGCGAACGTGTTCGTTAACAGACTCGCGGACGTGTTTGTTTAGAGGTTCGTAAACGTGTTCATTAACACACTCGCGAACATGTTCGTTAATAGGCTCGCGAACGTATTCGTTTAGAGGCTCGTGAACGTATTCGTTAATAGGCTCGCGGACATGTTCGTTAACAGGCTCGCGAACGTGTTCGTTAAGAGACTCGTTTATCTTATATATATATAATAATAATATCTTATTAATTATTATAACTAATTATTGTAAACGAGCTCGAACTAAATTTATTTAATTTTTAAACGAAAATTTTCAAGTCGAGCTCGAACTAAGCTCGTTTAATTTTTAAATGAGCTTTTTTCAAGCAATTAAATGAACTTAGTTCGAGCCGAGCTCGAACCGTTCGCGAGTTATTTAATTTCATTACGAGTCGAGATCGAGCTTAAGAATCAAAACTCGAATCGAACTCGAGCCGAGCTCGAATCGAACTCGAGTCGAGCTCGAGCTCAGGAAAAATGAGCCGAGTTCGAGCTCAAACTTTTTACTATTCGATTTGATTCGATTCAATTACACCCTTATGGAGAGGGAAAAATTAAAAATTTGAAAAACGTAAGAGAGAGAAATGAGTGATGTAATTAATTTTGATCATTAATTTAGTCAATTTAGTGTTAAAAATTAATTTCTTCATTAAAATAATATCAGAATTAATATTTCGTTACGATGAAAAAATCATAATTTAGTGAAGAAATTATTTTTTATCCCTTTTTAAGAGATGGAATATATTTTTAATTATTATTTTAATGATAAAAATTAATTTGATCACTAATTTAACGATAAAAAATATATTTCGTTGTTAATTCGATCTGTATTTAATAAAAAAATTAGTGTCATAAGGTCTACTCTCTTCTAGTTGTAGAATAATTTCAAGTTATCACTATATGTACACATAAAATAATATATACGATAGAATAAAAATAATAAAATATACATTCTTCATATAGATTACCTTTATTAGATTTTTTTTTTATATCATTCTAAGTATGAAATCAAAGACATATTTTCATCAACTTTGATTATTCAAAGTACTTTGTATATTTTGACCGTATGTAAAAAATATTAATTCTATTTTAAAAAGATAAATAAGAATTAAACACAAGCGGTCAACAAATTTATGATGCATAAAATGAATGCTATCTTGTTCAATTAATGTTGATATGTGTGATTTGTACTTAAGTTGGTAGTTGTGTATTACCTCATGTTAAAGTTTAAAATGAAATTTCCTATTAATTCAACTAGTTCAACGTTTAGGAGTCATTCCTATCATCCTTCCTATTAAAATAATAGTTAGTTAAAATTATAGATAATAAAAAATTATAAACCTTCTAATATCAAATATAAAAAGTCAATAGTTAGAAATAAAAAAAAATGCACATCACCTTATATTATTCAAACATCATATAGAAAAATACATTCTACTATTATTACAATGACAATTAATTAAACATAAATGTAAAGATTAAAAAAAATATCATCACAAATCAGTATCAATTTTTACTCTGATTATCATGAATCACTTCTTCATGATCATTATAGTCTTTAGAATTACAAATATAACTTTGAAGATATATATCTACATCTATCATATGTTGCATTTTATACTTTGCTCGTGCATCCGTGATAATAATGACATGTCCACAATCAATTAGATCTTTCACATAAAATACTTGCATAGCCTGAGATGCTAAAACATAAGGCTCATTATGACGCTTAATATTTTAAAAATAAACCAATACAAAATCATCCTCATCCAATTTTAGTTGTTTGTCTTTAGAGACCCACTCACATTCAAATAAAATAACTTTTCGACCTCCTCCATAATTCATCTCAATAACATTTTGTAAAATCCCATAATAATCAAGTTTACTTAATACTGGATTGTGATCTTTTATACTTGAATAATTTAAAGTAGTTTTCCTAATAGTTACACCACAATTTTGAGTTTTCTCTTGCGTTCAACTTCTTTTGTATGAAACCTAAATCTATTTGAAACAAAATTTTCATATCGTATCCCAATGACATTCGGGTCTCTGGTAATTGATCTCAAATCATTTGACACCGGATCATCTTCTAGAAGATTTGTATCTTCAATCTATCATACTAGAAATATTTAATCAATTATATTTGAAAAAAATAAATAATATATATTTTTAATAATTATTACAACACAACTTACATAAAGCAAAAGTTTCACTATATATACACTCAATTTGGTATGGTGAAAAATGAAAATGATTAAGATTCATAATTCTTCTCTGTTCATTGCAAATTAAAATAATAATTTCATAAATACTGATGACTATAATAGTTATATATTTAAAGATCATGAATTATATAAAACCATACTCTATATAAGATTGTACGCGGTGATGTTAATTGATATGTGTCTTCTTTAATATCTTAATATCAAACTTAATAGCAATGGTCTTTCTAAGTAAATAACTAGAGATGTTAAACATATCTAATGTGAATGTTGAGTCAATATTTATAAAGTCATATCTCGACGATTGATTAAATCTCGTCTCTCCATAATATGTTAAATATAAAGAGCAGAATGTCAAGCATTCCTCAACTAAATACCCTTCAACAATAGACCCTTCTGGCCTACTTCCATTTCGAACATAAAACTCCAATGCCCCCAAGTACCTTATGTCAAAAACATAATAATTTATATTATTTATCAAATAAAATATTTTAAATAAAATAGCATCAATAAAATTGATATATTATCTTTTAATTGGATACATGACCCAACAAATTGTACTTCAGTAGCTAAATGAATAATTAAATGAATCATTATGTCAAAAAATGAGAGAGATAAAAAAAAATTCCAATTCACATAGGATCACTACAATATCTCTCCTCAGACGAATTATATTCATAGGAGAAATTATTTACAACATGACTCTCAAAAATACTTACTTAATCTAATCAAAGGAATCCGAACCAACGTGGATAAAAATTTTCATAGTGCTACTAGCAACAATTGTTGCATCAAAATATGATTGTCATGACTTTTTAGACCAATTAATTTTGCCGATTTCATTTGAACACATTTTGATATGTTGGATGCATAGTCATTTGGAACTTTAATTTTTTTTAAGACCTTGCAAAATACATCCTTCTCTTTTTTTCTCCATTGAAAAAGATGCTAGAGGTAAATAAACTTTCTTGGGTCTTTCTCAATAGACAAAATGTTAATGCAATCACGGCTCAAGTAATCAAGTTCGACCAAATGATATTGGGAAGATTGTTAACATAATCATACCCCATGTTGTTGGGTTTGACTAAGTAATTTTAACGTGTTGGACAAAGTATTTAAGTTAATGCTATATTTACTAATAAAGTTTGTCAACTATGTATTGCAAAATATTTCACAATCTGTCGAAGATTGTAGTCGGAGTTACAAAGGAACAATCTGAATTGAAATTACCAATTAAAATAGACTTATCTGTTGAAATAACTTGAGCTGATAATCTCAAACTGTCAGTCAGGTCTGAATAGGTCAATCTGCTTCTTTGTCCAAGCGATGTTCCCGAGTAGGAAGAATACAGCCTGAGCCCGGGTGGGTTATGGTGAGTAGGAAGATTACTCCGAATGCTTCCCAAGTGCCATGAGATCCGAGTAGTCAAAGTGTTTCTTGAGTCCGAGTGGGAAATCAATTTAGGACGTCGAGTTTCCAAGCTGTTGAGTGCTAAGTCAGGACGCCGAGTGCCCGACCTGTTGAGTCGTCGAGTGCAAAGCTCGCCGAGTGTCAAGTCTGCCTATTGCTCCTAAGTTGAAATTGAGTGCTCCCGAGTTGAGACGCAAGTCGCCTAACTGTCAAGTCAAACATTCGATGCACACAGATCGTGCTCGCTAATAAACTCGTGTGTCGTACCATGAGTATCAAACACAATTAAATTATCGAACATCTTCTACAATAATGTAGCATAGAGATGACTCGGGTCATCTCTCACAAGGAATGTAACGGTAGAATGTTAATCTTAGGATTGTATGTTATTGTTTTTGGATTTTAGATGTAAATTGAGGGTTTGGTTGAGTTGCTAAGACTAATAAACGAAAGGTAATGCAAGTAATAAAATCTAATCTAACTAAACTATACTTGCAAGAAAATTAAAGAAACATAAAGTAAGCATTAATGAAACTTATACTAATCTAACCTAATTGCATCCGAATAAAGACAAGAACTTGAAGCAATTGAAAGAAACAAGACAAGCAAGAATTAAACAAAGTAAAATGCATGAATTTAAACCTAACTATTGGAAGAAACATTTTGTCGAACAACTTACTAGCATGAATCAAAATAATATGAGTCCGTGCAATTTAAAATATGGGAGAAAAATCTAAGTACAAATATTCATCAACCAACAAAAAGTAACATCAACTACATCAAACCAACAACTATGTAAACCAACATATCAACAATTGAAGAAGAAGCTTGTTGCTGATGAAGGTCGGAGGGATCGCTTGATGGAATGGGATGAGATGGGTTGGTGATGACGAAGTTGTGGATGGTCAGAGAAGACTCTCGAATCTGGGAGGGAACTCCAGTAGAGGTAGTTGTGCAAAGGAAACTCGAATCTGAGTGCTCCTAACAGGACAGCAAGCGATGAAGTTTAGGAGATGGTCGGTTGTTGAATGGATTTCTCCCCTCATCTCGGATCCGATCAGAGAAGAAGAAGGCTCATCCTCTCCCAATCGGGAGAGGAAGAGATGAGGAAGATAGAGGCAACAGTAGTCTCTCCCAATCAGGAGAGGTTGTGTTGGTGTTGGAAGCACCAGCTAATCAAACCTTTGTTTTGATAAATGACAAAGGTTCAAAGTTAAGGATTGTTGTGATTTGATAAGTTTGACTGAGTATGCAGAAAACTCAAGCAAAAAGTCCTAAGGGATTTTAGGCAAGGTGCAAGTCCTAGTTGAGGCTAGGCAAAGAAGACATGATCAGTTAGACTGGTCAAGAAGTTCTGATCAGAGAGATTGGACAACGAAATCCTGATCAGGGCGACTGAGCAGAAAACTTGACAGATCAAGAACATCAGGCAGAAGTCCTAGGGGTCGATGACACTAGGCGAAAAGCTCTGGAGGTCGAGGACACCAGGCCGGAGTCTAAACGGGTCGAGAATCGGACGTCCAGCGAAAAGTACCGAAGGTCAAGGTCAGATGCTGAGCAGAAAGTCCAGACAGGTATGGAGGACCAGATGTTTGGCGACATGTACATTCTTCTGTGAGAAGTAGGTGAGGACACGTTCCCCGTTGAGGAAACAGTAGACGTCGATTCGACCTAGGATTTCACTGAAAATCCAAAAGTCAAAATAAGATAATCCCGAAACTGTCGAAGTTAACTTATTCATTTATACTATATTTTATGTGCTAACAATGTGATGCAGGAAAAATAAGCCTGAAAAAGCTGAATCAGGCACCTGGAAGGGATCCAAGAGCCCTAAGCTGATTCAGGCACCTCAAAGGGATTGAGGTGTCTCAATCACCTTGACGCGAAGCAAGGTGAGATGGCAGCTCCTGGTTGGTTGGCACACGTCAACAACCATGCACCTCAAAGAGATTGAGGTGCTTGGATTGGGATAGACTCGGGCAGAGTCACACTGTGACCAAAAATCATCATGTCAACAGTCGAGGCGCCTCAAAGGGATTGAGACGCCTAAAAGTGGATAAAGCGCGACTAACTCAGATCCGATCAGATTTACTCCGAATAAAAGTGCCTCAATAGGAATAGAGGTGCCTGAATGGGTCAATAAAAGAGGAACTCGATCAGCAGCTTCTAACAACAATACTCTACAACTTTCGTACACACGTGTTGCTCCGAAAACTGCTCTACAACGTCATAACGCTGCTCCGACAACTGACGCTCAAGTTACTACATTCCTCAAGTTGTCGGTATAATTGTTTTTAAGTTTCTTGCACTTTATATTCAAGATCTTTGTAATCTTCGGACCGATAGTGAATTGCCCAACGAAAGTACTTATACGGATACGGACCTTGAACTAGCAACCGATGGGTTGTGAACCAAGTAAAAAAGAAAGTCTTAACATTGTTTCTGTTATTATTTCCGCTGCGTTAACTTGTGTTTTATGAAAAAAAAATGAAAAAATCACGAGCGTTATTCACCCCCACTCACCCCCCCCCTCTAGCGTTGTTCACTGATCCTACAAGTTGAGGTGGAGGTCAAGAAGAGAATGTTGGTGTGAGAAGGGATGGAGGCGGAAGAGGAAGCCTCTCCACTCCCAATGAGTAGAGGAAGAGGATGAGTGAGAAGTGGTCTGCCGACCGGCGGCGATGAAGGAGAGAAGGTGGTCTTCGACCTTTGGAGGGGGAGAAAGAGGAAGAAGGGAGTGGCGACGTCGGAGCTTGGGAAGAAGGTCCTCTAGCTAATTGACGATCCCCTGGTATTACTGTAGCTTCCATTTGAATCTGATCTCAGATCTGAATGGACGGTCCAGAATTCTCTAGATCTTGATCAACGGCTGGATCAATTCAGATCTCGATCAAAGGCTCCAGATCTTGATCAATGGTTAAGATCTACCCTCCCTTGACTTGGATGAACCATATCTTTGACAGATGGCTCGAATCGCTCCTGATCTTGGATGAACAATTCAGATTAGACCATATTAGTTATCTTCCTTTAGCCCTAGTTTTGAGTTCAATTTGACTTAATCTGATCTAAATTGAACTCAAAACTAATCCCTAGTTTTGAGTTCTTTAAAAAAAAATGCAATGAAAATTGGCACATGGTCTTTAAAACAATTGTTTATGGGATCAGGAAATCCGAAATTGAGTTTCCAGGAGTTTCCAGCATAATTATATATATATATATATATATATATATAACTTCAGATTCCAATATGCAATCCACAATGGGTCCAATTATGACATCTACACTTCTAAAATCTTCTTGATTCCAATTTGTATCAGAATTGCAACAAGAACTTCGCACACAACATGTTTAAATTGATACACAACTCAAACTTCCTCAGCAGTAGCATATATCAGATTCCTGGACTTTAGTTTCAGAAATCAGATTTCTGGATTTGACAGGTTTTGTTTCACAGGCACTAGTCCAACATGTAACTGCATTCCCATTTGTAAAAGAGCACTCCTTAGAATGCTTGACAGAATTCTTGCTCAGATTTTTTTTTTCTTTTACCTCATAAATTCAGAATTTCTGCAGTCCTATCAGATTCTGAAAATTACAGGTTTCATACTAGTTTGATCATGACATCTCCACTTCATTTACCTTCTTTACTTGATGCTTATCCCCGCTGGTTGCACACCTCAACCAGATTGTCTAATGTCTAATGTTGCAAATCAGGAAGCAGCTGTGCAGATTTGAAGTGAGAATATACAGTCCAGTAGCAGAGTATCAGATTCAGTTTCAGAAATCAAACTCACTGGAGTTGCATACTCTGGATCATGGCAGGCTTGAGGAGAGGTAAACGCCAAATAACACTGAGGAATTAAGTGCTCCATTTAGGCTTTTTACTGATTGGAAACTTGCAACAAGAGTTTGGCACGCCCATGATGGAGTTGATGCATCAATTTCAGATTTATTGGCTGATTCTGAACTTAAGAGACTAGTTTCTGTTGTTTTTTTTTCTTCTTAACTTCAGTGTCAACGTCCAAACAGTTGAAAAGATGCAAGAACCAGTGGAAGTGAACTCACGGTTCAGAATTCCTTAACAACAGCAGCCATAGTAATTCAGAAATTTCAATTCCATCAATTCAGAATCCAAATTCAGCAACATTCCTGGACACTTCTGCTATTGTTATTTGTTTGTTTTTTTAAACTTCATCTGTTACTGCTTCCAGAAATTCTTTAGAAATAAAGCTTTGTATGTATGCAACTTTTCAGTAGCTGGATCAAGCTCACTGAAACAAACGAGCAAGTTCAGTAACCATCAAGTTCTGTTTGCCTTCAAAGATTTTTTCATGGAGCTTGATAGAAATTTCTTGTGCAGGTTTCTACTTCGTTGTGCAGGCTCTATTAGCGATGAGACTAGCTCTTGCTTTTAAACTGTGCCACCATAGTAAACCCACACATCTTCAATTGCTGAAACTCCACACAACTTCCTCCCATAAGCTGAGTATCAATCAACTCTTCCTCAGTTTTTTTTTTTTAACTAAAATTTCGGAAATTTTTTAAGGACTGTTAAATTCAGAAAACTTCAGATCCCTCAATAGTTTCATTCATGACATCTACTCTTAAAAGATATTCTAGGCTTAATGTAGATCTCAAGTGACTCAACACTCAACTAACGTGGAAGATGGTAAACTTTCTCAATTCTGCACTGTATTTTTTTCACACAGCATCATTTCTCAAGGTTCAAACTGTTATCAGCTACATCCACAATTTTCAAAGTTCAACTTGACGTCCCATCCAATTTTTTTTTCTTCTATTCTTTACCTTTTACAAAGGAGATTCCTCTCTTTAATAGCCTCAAAAGTTGTCTTCCTATCTTATAAGTAAAGAGTTAAAACTGAGTTCTGCAGTAACCCAGCAGCTCCTTTTCCTTAAGCTTTTCTCATTTTTTTTAAAAACTCAGCCCTAGAATTAGACATCAGAATTCACCTTTTCTGGAACTTTTAAAACTTCATCCTCCTCACTCCACTAGTAAGCCATAACAACATGCCAAATTCCGATGCTTCCATGCAGTTAATAAGGTCAAAACAGTGTATACACTTCCAGCTTCAAATTGTTTACAAACTCCTCTCCCTTGGGTATCTATCAAGCACTCGTTACAAAATTCAATCAGAATTGACAACATACTGAACAGAGATCAAACAAATTCCACCATGATTCCTCTTGTATTCCACACACCTGCACTTTTCAATCCAAAACACACAATCCCACTCTTCAATTATGCTTCGCAAAATATTTCCAATGCTTAGTTCATTCACCAAGACTCCACACTTTCAGAATCTCCAACCAATTTTAGATATGAAGCCTTCATGAACTTAAAACATAAGCAATCTCCCCCCATACTTAAAATTTTGGTCATCCTAACTCATCAAGAATTCATCCAAACTCAAAGGAAGCATAAGCAAGCAAATATGGTAAGAGGATAAATTTGTTGAGTGAGTTACTCAACAAGAATTCGAAAGGAAAAGAATTCAACAAATGGAGAAAGAAATATCCTTCATCATGTTCATACACACATGATATTGTGATTTCAAAAAGAGCAAAGTAAGTTCTAGAGTTCAATTATCATGAGTGCATGTCACACAAAAACAAATATAGTATAGGCATGTAGTATTCCTCTCTAGGTAATCTTTGGCAATCAAACTCAATTAATCAAAATAGATTTCATCACCACGCTAACCAATAGCATGTAAGTAAAGCATTCAATCATGTCAAGTGACCTAGGATTTGATGGTCAATTTTATAAAACTTTTACTATTCTCAAGGTATTACTAAAAAACACACATAGAGAATTTTATTCAAAACCAAATGCTATCTAGACCAAACAAAGTACAAAGTATGAAAGCAAAATATGGTATGAAATAAAGAAAAGTATGAAATAAAAGAAAAACAAAAAACAAACTCCCCTTTATTCCTGGCGGTTGCAAACGATTCAGAAGTAGAAGTCACGCCGGTAATGGGATAGTCCAAGTGGAGGAGAGAGCTACCCTCGTGTGATCAGTGTCATGATGTACCGCTTGTTGGTGCTGGAAGCACCGGCTAATCGAACCTATATTTTGATAAATGACAAAGGTTCAAAGTTAAGATTTGTGTGATATAATAAGTTTGACTGAGTATGCAGGAAGCTCAAGCAGAAAATCTTAAGGAAACTTAGGCAAGGTACAAGTCCTAGTTGAGACTGGCAAAGAAGACATGGTCAGTTGAACTGGGCAAGAAGTCCTGATCGGGGAGATTGAGCAATGAAGTCCTGATCAGGTCGACCGGGCAAAAGACTTGGCAGATCGAGGACACCGGGCAGAAGTCCTAGGAATCGAGGACACTAAGCCGAGAGCCCTGGGGTCGAGGACACCATGCAAGAGTCTAGACGAGTCAAGGATCGAACGTCTAGCAGGAAGTCCCGGAGATCAAGGTCAGATGCTGAGCAAAAAGTCTAAACAGATCTGGAGGACCAGATGTTTGGCAACAGGTACATTCTCCTGAGAGGAGTAGGTGAGGACGCGTTCCCCGTTGAGGGAACAGTAGGCGTCGGTTCGACCTAGGATTTCACTGGAAACCCAAAAGCCAAAATCGGACAGTCCCGAGACTGTCAAAGTTAACTTATTCATTCATAATATATTTTATGTGCTAACAATGTGATGCAGGAAAGATAAGCCTAGAAAAACTGAACCAGGATCCCTGGGATCCAGGCGCCCTAAGTCGATTTAGGCGCCTAGGCGCCTCGGCGCGAAGCATATTGAGGCGGCAACTCCTGGTTAGTCGGCGCACGTCAGCAACCAAGCGCCTCAAAGGGATTAAGGCGCCTGGGTTGGGATAGACTCGAGCAAAGTCACACTACGACCAGAAATCGCCACGTCAGCAGCCGAGGCATCTCAAAGGGATTGAAGTGCATAGAAGAAGATAAGATGCGGCTAACTCGGATCCGATCATATCGACTACAAATAGAGGCACCTCAATAGGAATAGAGGCGTCTGGATGGGTCAATAAAAGAGGGGCTCGACCAGTAGCTTTGTACAATGATTCCTTACGACTTCCATACTCACGCGTCGCTCCGAAAAGCTCTCCACGACGCCATAACGCTGCTCCGACGACTACACACAAGCTTCTACTTTAAAGTCATTGGTATACTTGTCTTTCATTATACGTTCAACTCTATCTGTTGTACAGGCCTTGGACTAGCCGTCGCCGAGCGGTGAACCAAGTAAAACAAAGGTGTTAGCTTTGTGCTTGTTTTGTTTCCAATTCCGCTGTGCTTACTCGAGTTTTACAAAAACGTGAAAAAATCATGAGCGCTATTACCCCCACCCCCTCTAGCGTTGTTCTACGATCCTACACCGTTCCCTCCATCGTCTCCTGCTTGGAAGGTCTTCCAGGTGGTTGGAGACGGTTCAGATACAAAATCCACTTTGGAAGTGGAATGCTATGTGTTGACGTAAACACCTCTCCTCCCACCATTTGCTCTTTGAAATTTCTTCCTGGAGGTTGAAGGCGGTTCAATTGCAGCACCCACTTCGGGAGCTTGATTTTTGCAAAACCTGCAAAACCAAGAAAAGATTGCACCT
This sequence comes from Hedychium gardnerianum, assembly GCA_038050645.1. Classification (NCBI taxonomy): domain Eukaryota; kingdom Viridiplantae; phylum Streptophyta; class Magnoliopsida; order Zingiberales; family Zingiberaceae; genus Hedychium; species Hedychium gardnerianum. The sequence goes on from JBBUKS010000044.1 coordinate 3,369,190, forward strand.
CCCGCACGCAGCGAGGTAAGACAAAGATGGAACAACATCAGTCTCTATTAAACATGTATCGAGGAACAAATCACATCCAATGAAATCAATAATAGGCACCTCCATGGAATTTTCCAAAAAATCAAAAAAAAATACTAACCTTGCAGTGCTGAAAGATACATGGAGGTTCTAGAAGAGTGGATATGACCTTCTCTTGATCAGGTATTGGTAGTGGCTCTGCAACTAAAGGAAGTGATTCTTGGGACTTTATCTCCTAAGCACAAGTCCCTACACTTCCATCATCAACAACATCTGCATCATCAATAATATCTGCAACAACAATATCATCAGAGTTAGAATCATCTCCAAGTATATCATCACAATACAAAAAACTAGAGGAGTCAGAATGGCTATGGCCAAGTAGACGAGTCATCCTGAAATCCAAGTGGAGTTTGACATGCTGGGAAAAGATGAGCATTCCATTGTTGCATGTCCCTATACATGAAATTTTGATGGTCTCTCCAATCACGAATATGGGTATTGGGAACTATATCATAGATGACATTCTGTTGAAATTGGTAGTACTGAGGTTGGATGGGAACGAATTGTTGTGAGTTAGCGGCCATGTTTTCTATGAGTTCTCTGGTTTCATTAGGCGTTTTGTTGACTAGGGCCCCTCCACTTGCTGCATCAACCATACTTCCGTCCATGGGAAGTAATCCCTCATAGAAGTACGGAATAAGTAGATGATTGTTGATCTAGTGCTGAGGTCAACTAGCACAAAGCCTTTTAAAGCGCTCCCAATACTCGTGTAGAGTCTCTCTGATCAATTATTGCACACCACAAATACTCTTCTGAATCGCTACAGTTCTAGAAGCAAGGAAGAATCTCACCAAAAATGATCTCTTCATCTCATACCAACTAGTAATAGAACTAGAGGAAAGACAGTACAACCAATCTTTTGATAAATCCGCTAGAAAATGGGAATACTCGAAGTTTGAGGTCTTCTGATATGCCATGCGGCTTCATGGTAGAGCACACCATATGAAATTCCTGCAGATATCTAATAGGATCCTCACTATCAAGACCATGAAATTTTGGTAGCAAACGTACGATTCGCCATAATTTGAAATCTGCATCTAACTCAAGATACTAGATGCATAAGGATTGATCAATCAACTTTGGTGTCCAGAGTTCTCTGAGAATTCTGTTATCATGATCCATGTTGCACACAAGAGAGAGTTCTTGGTCTTACCTTAAATACTAGCAAATAATATCAAAGACACAAGAAATATGTAATATGAAGCACATGGAAACAAGAGATGTAAGGCACACAAACATTTTTTTTTTAATTTTCAATTTAAAGAACAATCCCTAAATTATCAAACATCACTACTATTCCCAGGCAACGATGCCAATTTGATAAACTCGTGTGTCGTACCACGAGTATCAAACACAATTAAATTACCAAACACCTTCTACACTAATGTAGCATAGAGATGACTTGGGTCGTCTCTCACAAGGAATATAACTGTAGAATGTTAATCTTAGGATTGTATGTTATTGCTTTTGGATTTTAGATGTAAATGGGGGGTTTGGTTGAGTTGCTAAGACTAATAAACGAAAGACAATGCAAGTAATAAAATTTAACCTAATTAAACTACACTTGCAAGGGAATTAAAAGAAACATAAAGTAAGCATTAACGAAACCTATACTAATCTAACCTAATTGCATCCGAATAAAGACACGAACTTGAAGCAATTGAAAGAGACAAGACAAGCAAGAATTAAACAAAGTAAAATGCATGAATTTAAACCTAACTATTGGAAGAA
>JBBUKS010000044.1:3400035-3414758 GCA_038050645.1 Hedychium gardnerianum
TATGCACTAGTCACTGTTCGGGTTGGCTAGACTAGCCCCCGTGATTTACCTCCTCCGTGTTGGTCCTGGGACGGACTAGTGGAGGCACTGGGGGCGAGCGTTTCGCCTTTTTCCACAATAACCATTATGATACTGATTTTTAAAAATCAGCACCACAATTTATTTATACCAATATCGCTATCAACACCACGGTAGTGTTGATTTCTCAAATCAGCACTACAGTGGTGTTGATTTCTATAAATCAATACCATGGTAATGTTGGTGTGTGAAGTTGTGATATTAATTTTTTAAAAAAATAGTAAAAAAATGACATATTTGAACTCTAGAACACTACAGAAATTCATAAGAGTTGGAATAAGTTTAATTAGAGTTTTCTACGTCTATCAATGGATTTCAGTCAAAATTCATTGATGGACTTAAGAGATTTGAATTTTTAAAAAGTTGACATGTAATGAAAGAGAGTAGTAAGTGAAGGTATTTATGGTGTCCATATTTAGTTTTGACATCTCTACGATAAGTCATGCATTTATGTCAATTGTCTTAAAGTCATAAACTTTGAAAATCTTATGATCACTGTTATTAATGACTTTAAGCTAATATCTCTAGGCACATATAGACTCTAAGATACTTTAAAAATATTTAACACCTGGAATGTGTCCGATCAAAACTCTCTAGATCTATCAAAGAGTTTTGATCGAAACCCATTGATGAACCTAAGAGATTTGGATTTCTAAAAGGTTGGCATGTAATGGAAAAGGATAATACAGTGAAGTTATTTATGTTGTTCATGCCTAATTCTAATATCTATATGATAAGTTATGTATATATGTCAATTGCCTTAAAGTCATAAATTTTAAAAATCTTATGATCACTGTTGTTAATGACTTCAAATTGATATCTCTAGACACATATAGACTCTGGGGCACTTCAGAAACATATAACACTTAAAATGAGTCTGATCATAGCCCTCTAGGTACATAAATGGATTTTGATTTAAACCTATTGATCTCTCTAAAAAGGTTTTAAACGATATTTTTGGGGTTCGAAACTAGGTTGTTATGGGTTCCACCCATAACAAATATAAAGCTTTGAACGAGCTTCAATTAAAAAAAAACTCGTTCTGATACCCGAGTCAAAAGTTATACCCTTTGGAAGTAGACAATTGACGCATACATATATATAACTTATTGTAGGGATGTCAAAATCAGGCATAGACATCATACATACATTCACTGTATTACTCTCTTCCATTACATGTCAACTTTTCAGAATTCAATTCTCTTAGGTCTATCAATAGTGAACCTAGAAAGTTTCTATCGGACTCATTTCAAGTGCTATAGGTTTCTAAAGTGCCTCAGAGTGTATATATGCCCAGAGATATCAGCTTGTCATTAACAACAGTGATCATAAGATTTTTAAAATTTATGATTTTAAGACAATTGGCATATACACATAACTTATTATAGAGATGTCAAAACTCGGCATGGACAGCATAAATACCTTCACTACACTACCCTCTTTCATTATATGTCAACTTTTCAGAAATTCAAATGGGTTTTGGTCAAAACTCATTGATGGACCTAGAGAGTTCCGATCGGACCCATTCCAAGTGTCATAGGTTTCTGAAGTGTCTTGGAGTCTATATGTGTCCAAAGATATTAACTTGAAATCGTTAACAACGGTAATCAGAAGGTTTCAAAGTTTATGATTTTAAAACAATTAATACATACACAACTTATCGTAGAGATGTCATAACTAAGCATGGACAACATAAATTCTTTCATTACATTATTCTCTTCCATTACATGTCAAATTTTTAGAAATCCAAATCTCTTAGGTCCATCAATGGGTTTCGATCAAAATTTATTGATGGATCTAGAGAGCTCCGATCGAACTCATTTCAAGTGATACAGGTTTCTAAAGTACTTCGGAGTCTATATGTGCCTAGAGATATCAGCTTAAAGTCATTAACAACAGTGATCATAAGTTTTCAAAGTTTATGACTTTAAAATAATTGACACATACCCATAACTTATCGTATATACGTCAGAACTAGATATGAATATCATAAATACCTTCACTACACTATCCTCTTCCATTACATGTCAATTTTTCAAAAATTTAAATCTCCTAGGTCTATTAATAGGTTTTGACCGAAACTTATTAATAGACTTAGAAATCTCCGATTAAATTTATTTCAATTTTTATAAATTTCTACGGTGCTCCAGAGTTCAAATATATCTTTCTTTATTTTTTTTTTTAAATTAACATCACAGCTTAACACACTAATATTATCATGGTGTTGAGTTTTAGAAATTAGTATCACCGTGGTGCTGATTTATTGAAATCAATATCATGACGGTATTGGTATAATTAAATTATGGTGTTGATTTTTAAAAATTAATATTATAATAATTGTTGCAGGTAAATAAGAGAGAGAAATTTAATTTAAAAGAATAAAAAAAGAAAAATTATTGCATATGAAAGAGAAATAAAACAGAAGAAAAGTCAACCAATGTAAAAAAAAAAGGTAAAATTAGAATAAAATGTCACAAAAAGTTAGATATATCTTTTAGACAATTTCAAATTTTAGATGCACCTTTGAGAAATCACTGATTATCTAACCCACTAAATATTCAAATTGCTTGACTTGGCGTACGAACTCAGCCTAACTAGATTATCCAACCCGACTAATTTATATAATTTTGGTGTGATAAGCCCAGCAAACTTATCATTCCAACTGGCTACTAGCCCTTTGGCCCAATCTGTCCATTCAGTCATTCATTCGACGTTTACCTCCATCAATAGACGTTACCTATCTACCCTACCTTGTTAAATTAATTGACCCGTCTGGAAATAGATAGATGACAGACAGAATGATAGATTTTAACTGAGTTGACTTTGAGAATATAACCCTGATTTTTAATTGCATTAAATATTTTTAAAAAAATAGCTTTTGTGAAATATAAACTGGCTCCTATCCAGGCCTGTGGCCATACAAAAAAATGAAATTGGCATTTCTGATTGTGCTGCCGCCGCAGACAAGAAGATAAGAGTGTTAATCCAATAATACATATAGATATATCCATGTGATTGTGTTTCCAACTTTCCCGTCTCTAGTGTCCCTCACCGAAAACAACACTCCAAAAACAGAGCATCTTCCCTGAGAATGAGCCAGAAGCCCAGCCAAGCTGCGTGGCATCAGATGCATATGACTCCAAAAACATGTCACACCTTATGACTTTACTAGGCAGCAGGGCAAAGAGCAAAGGCCAAAGGGCAAAGGCCAGGCCAGGCCAGCCACCCTACCCTCTGCACTCTTGCCACTCTTGCCACATGGTCAGCTTGTATCATTGGCTATCAAACACGAGGAAACCAACAACAACAAAGGCCGGGCCCCTCACACGTTACCTCACTGTTTGCCACATTGTCACACAACAGACCACAGGCAACCTGGGAAATCAATGATGGTTGCTTATGCCATGCACCAGCTCCCTTCTACCTCTTCTATCCTTGTTCTTTATCAAGGTGTTTTGCCAGCTCATGTGCTGTCCTGCTCTCGTCTCTCGCCTGGACTAGTTATTATGGCAGTAAAAGCTCTCGCAATGTTCATCTTTTTCATTAATCACAGGGCACGCTGGCCATGGCACAACACCAACAGGCAGAAGCAGAGCGTTAGGGCCCTATGAATAATAATGAAGCAGCCATGATATCCCATTCACATGACTTGATTCTCAACCTTAACTTTCATTTGCTGTGCGGTTGACACATTCATTTATGTTTGCTTTATTGCTATTATGATCCTTTGGGTACATCCTGCTTTCGACAAAAAAAATTTAAAAAATCTCCTCTTTGATTGCTGCATACTCAGATTCACTTATAATGTCCTCTCACTCTAACAAGGCCACAACCCAAGCAAAAAAGTCTATCATATTTTACCATAAGCATTGCAGATGAAACTAAAAAAAAAAAAATAGATGTGATCAATTCGGCATTCAACATGTGAAGGTCACGAGAAAAAAAAAACTATTTTTGAAATAAAGAACATGTGAAGGTTACAAAACAAGAGACAGTAGAGAGGCCATCCAAGAACACTAATCAGCGCCGGGGAATCAAAACAAATGTTAAACAATGTGGAATCTAGCTACCGGCGACAGCATATGAAAGATTCGCAGCACATGGGGGAAGCCTCTCGTAATTGATGGGGATTGATTTTAAAACAAAAAGGAAAACAGACAACCAAAATGTACAACAGAATACGCCACCAATTTTGAGGGGAGAGAAAATTTTAAAAAACAAAAAGAAAAAAGAGGAAAAATGAACTGCGATTGCGTCGGACTTACATCGACTCGACATGAGTCGGTGACGACGGGGTACTGCCGGCGGTAGAGAAGGCCTCGGCGATGGCGTTCATGGCGCGCACTTGCATCTCCAGCGCCGGGATGTAATCCCACACCTCCTCCAGGAGCGACGGCAAGGGCAGCTTCCGGCAACCTGGGACTAGCCGTCCCAGGACCCTCGTCTTCTTCTCCACCGCCGGAGACTTTCTCCTCTCGACCGCTGCCCGGGCAACACAGGCAGCGCTGGCAGGCTTCGGCCGGCCGACTCGCAGCCGGACCCGACGCCGGAGAGTCCTGCCCGAGAGGATCGCGCGGCTCCACCGCGTCCTTCCGCGCGCCGAGACCGCCAACACCCGATCCGCTGCCTCTCGGACTTCGCGGCTCCGCACGTGGTCCGAGGGCGGCGAGGACGGCGCAGAAGCAGAGGAGCGGCGGACCCGGCGGAGGGCGTCGATGAGCTTGGAGGAGTAGATCCTCTGCTCACCCTCCGTCCGCCACTTAGCCGGCACTGGCTCGCTCCCGCGCTTCCGTTTCCTCTCCCCTCCGCCCCCGACCGCCGCTTCCCCTACCGCGTCCGACACCACCATGCTAATGCCCTTGGAGACCTCCAAGTCCGTGGAAATCGCTGCAGCCACTCGAAGAACCAATCCGCAATATTTTCTTCCTGCATCAAAAAACAGCCAAATTTAACAGGCGAATTGCAAGATTAAAAAAAAAAAAAAAAGCTACAATCCTCAAAGTAAGACATCCAAATAGGGTTCTTACCAAGAATCCAACCCCCCCCCAAAAAAAAGGAGTGAAAAAACAAATTCACTCACAAATTCCTGGCCTGAAATGAATTGGTAAGGATGGGAGGGGGAGGCCGCAGGGAGAAGAATAGACCTGTTGAGCCATCGAACGCATATATGGGAAGAAATGGATGCTTCAATTAATAATTAATACAAATTATTATTGTTTTTTCTTTTAAAATTTGTACTCATTAATTAACACAAATTTTGTCATCCAACAAGCACAGCTGTCGCTACCACGATCGACGGTTCTGATGAAAATTTTCATTTCACGATGGTAAAAGTATTAAATACGATAAATAAAAATAATTAAATAATTATAAAAAAAATTAAACTTTTTTAAACTTTTTTCTAGATTTAAACGGAGTCCACAGTCACAGCGGCACAACCCGCTAGTTGCATGCCGCAGCCACAACCACAGCCAAGGCTGGGCCCTGATTGGAGAGGAGCTAGTCGGGCTCTCATTTGCCCTGGAAATCACTATCGATCTCCTCTCCTCCCTCCATCGGCCATCGCTAATAAGGCCACAGCCGGCTAACTGCAGGCTGCAGCCACAGCCAAGGCTGGGCCCTGATCGAAAGGAGCTAGTCGGGCTCTCATTTGCCTTGGAAATCGCCGTTGATCTCCTCTCCTCCCTCCACCTGCCATCGTCAATTAGGCTGCAGTCCACAGCCACAGTCGGCTAGCCACAGGCCGCAGCCGCAACACCAACATCTAGCCTCTACCGTCATTGCCCGAGCCCAATCTGCTGCCGGTCTCGACACCATCGTCGCTAATCAGAGCTAGGGTATGTCTTCTTCTATCTCCTTTTATTCGATATTATTTCTGTCAATTCGAGATCCGGCCAACTTGGGTTCCTTACTTTGGTTATCAGTACCATCATCGGCTACCCTATTCTGGTCAACACTGGTCAGATCTAGGTCAGATCTGATTGCCGTCTATACCCAATGTTGCCAACCACTTTACTCCGCCCAAATTTGGCTCCGACCATCTGTAGCAGTAGCCTTTACTCAAATTTGTTTTGTCTAGAGTACTTGAATCCAGGGATTGCCGACCACCCTTGCTTCGACACCACCATCGTAGCCTGGGGTTGCAGCCGGCCATTCATTGTTGCAGTCGTGGTCCTGTAGATAGCCAACCGTTGGCCATCACTGTTTAGGACAGATCCGTCTATGGTCAGGGTTGGTTGTTATTGTTCCGGCGATTTATCGTTTTGACGATTTAACCTCCACCGACAGGCATCAACAATAGGGTATAGGATGAATTTTGTATTGGTTGTTGGTATAGTTATATTGTGGTTGCTTAGTTACCTTAAGGTTCTTGGATTAGAATTTAAGAGAAATTCAAATGGGTGGAGAGTCTTGTTTGGTTGATTATTGATAATGATTAGGATTAAGGTTTAAGATTTCATGTATGACCATTGTTAGGGTTATGAGGTTAAAAGAACTCTTATTCATAAGTCTTGTAACTAGCTTTTGGATATGAATGTGGTAAGGTTGACCCAATTAGGATTTCTTAACCAGCTTAGGATTTAGATTTAGTTATTTGATTAGTGACAAAATTAGTTATAAATTATGTTATTTGTGGCAGGACTCTGATTCAGGACAAGTGCTTATACTTGGAGATTTTTTCGGCACGATCTACTTTGGAGGCGGATACTTCTAACTTTGTCTCTGATATTTTATTTACTTTAGTGCATGCTCTGAAACCATGGTTAGTGATTGAATTTACTTTAACTTCAGTTGTATTTCTACATGAGTTTGATACACATTTGCTTGTACTTTGAGTTGATCTGATTGCATCCATGCAATCTCTTTTATTTTCATATTCTGTAGTGTGTACACGAGTGTGGTGTGCACAATAGGAACATGCTTATAATTGGGTAATCATGTAGATGCTAGACATGTGTGTGGCGTGTTTATATGTTAGTTTCAGTTTATTCATGTCATGTAGTTGTGTACGCGTGTGTGGTATATGTATTGGATAATATAGGATGTGATACATTATTCATGATTTGTAGTTGTGGACACGTGTGTGACGTATACCAATAAAGATGTAGCATTTATTTGATGTTCTTGATTGTGTGGTGGGCACGTGTGTAGCATGTACCCTAGATATTATAGTATGTGTCGTATGTGTATGATTGTAGGTGCAAATATGTGTGTGACATGTATTCTAGGTGATGTGTCATGTTAATGACTATTATGTCTGATTTGTAATTATAAACACGCATGTGGCGTGTATTATGATCGGTATGTCTTGATCGATGTAGTTGTATACATTACATAAATATACATGTACGATGATAAGATTTGTTATATCCTACTCATCACGGTATTGCATGTATGCTAGCAATCAGGGCTCCCTTCGGGTGTGAGCTAGTTGTAGCATCGTGGTTGCATGTATGCTACCGATCAGGGTTTCCTTCCGGTGTGAGCTAGTCGTAGCATCGCGGATGCATGTGTGTTATCGATCAGGGCTCCCTTCGGGTGTGAGCTAGTTGTAGCATCATAGAGATGCATGTGCTATCGATCAAGGCTCATTTCGGGTGTGAACTAGTCGTAGACATGCTATTATTTGGGTTGTTATACCCTGGGCTTCCCACGAGGTCATACGTGGTAGAGAGTTTCTCCAACAGCCCGTAACTAGATAGCTACCTCCTGTCTACTCACGAGGTCATTCGTGGTAGAAAGTTTCTCCTACAGATAGGGACCCTGATATTTCGGACTGCCCACAAGTATCCGTGTTAGAACGTTTCTCCTATAGTTCATAGCTGACGAGTTAGGTGTCTTGGTCATCTGTACACCCTGTGGTGGAGCATTGCCCTCACATACGAGACCTAATATTGTTACTTGTACCAGTATAAGCATATGAGATGTTGTACCCATATTATTTTATTCTGTTATTGATATTAGTACATGCATGTGAGATGTTGTACTCATTTTGATTATTACTGACACTATTCATGATACTGTGTGCAGCTGAGTAGGGTGTATATGTAGTAGAAGCATACATGTATATTTTTTTTCATTTGGTGAGTATCTACCTTTGAGACTGTATACATTTGTATCTCTTTACGCTTATATAGATCATGCACTATCTTCCTAGATCCGCTGAGTATTTCTTTATACTCACTATCCCTTGCGTTGCATTTTATTTTCAGGTTAGCAGTTATATATTGGTTGGGTCGCTTGGAGGGTTCTACCCGTGTCGTCCCATTCACATCGAGCTACGGATATCTTCTTCTCATTTTGATTTATTTTGCTTACGTATTTATTTTTAGGTCTTGTCTTATAATAAAATGATTTGAACTTGGACTTTTTGATTTATTTTTGATTATATACTTGGGGTATTAAGCCGAGCCAGCTCACACTTATGTTTTCAGATTTCAAGGTCAAGTAGACCTTATAATTTTTTATTCTGTTTGGTTATTATTATCTAATATACGTGGTTGTATTAGGATATGAGTTTTGTGGACTCATACCGTATCATATCTGTAATTATTACTAGAGAGTATCGTCCATATTTACGGGCATGTATACTTCCGGGATGTGATAAAAAGATTATAACATTCATCTTAAACACCCTTCATAATTCGTCCTCAAATTATATATAGCTAACTATTCATCTGAATAATAATCAATATACGAAAGAGAATAAGAACCTAATTATTAGTTACGAATTGACCTTCAAATTAAAATTTTATATTTCATGTGACAAAAGGTGAAACTTTCATTCTAATGCTCCCGTCGATTCATCCCAAAATAAATTAAAAAAATTATAAATAATTATTAATTTAAATAATAATTAGTACATAAAAAGAATAAAAATCTAATTACTAAAATTTAACTTTTAAATTTTATAATAATAAAATCTGATGTATTAACCAACTATTCATTTTTATTGGATAAAAATTTTCGTTTTCTTAGTGATAAAAAAGATGAAATATTCGCTCTCAGTATTCCCGTCAGTCCGTCCCAAAATTAATATGAAAAAAATAAATCACAATAATTATTAATTTGAATAATAATTAGTACTTAAAAGAGGTAGGAATCTCACAAAAATTTTCATTTCTTGATAGCAAAAGGCGAAACGTTCGCCCCCAGCGCCTCTGCCAGCTTGTCTCAGGATCAACACGGAGGAGGTAAATCACGGAGGCTAGTCTAGGTAATCCGAATAGTGATCAGTGCATGGAAGAGGGTAGGAATCTGGCTACTAGTCAGGATTTGACTCTCAGATCTTATGATGATAATATTTCATATATTAGTTATCATTTTATCCCGTGAGGATAAAATTTTTCATTTCTTGATAAAGTGGGACGTGGTTATCCACTTGGCCACGTGCCTTCCTGATTGGATTATGCTGAGTTATTAGAGGATCTAACTTCTAACAAGGGGCGGAAAAAGATCCACATAATTGATCCCAATTAAAAAATCAAATAAATTGATCCAAAAATTTGCATTACGTTAAATTTGGAGTTTTTATGTAAATCTTTTTTTGGGAACTGCCTCCCTATTCTTAATGATGTACGAGTATTTAATTATATTTTGCACTAAATTTGGGTTAAATTTTAGTTTTAGATTATTTTATCATATTTGAGATGTTCAGAATAATATTCTAATATTTATTATGATCATTTTTAGTCTATTCGAAATTTACAAGTTATTATTTTGTTTTAATGAAAAAAATTAATTAAATATGTTAGATACTTTTTAAATATTAATAATAAAAAAACTATTTTGTCCTTTTCTAATACTCCTTCGGACACTTAATTAAGCTTGCGAAAATTTAGATGAAAGGGAGAAAAATACGACCTAGTGTAGAAAAAAATATTTATATTAAAACGTTTTCAAGTACAAATCTCTATTTTCTTTACCCGAGTTGAATATTTGAATTTTTATAGAATTTTTATATAACATCTGAATAAATTTACGATGTTACTTTATCTAAATTTTTATTTTTAATTATGAAATCTTAATTAAAAAAAAATCTAAAACAAAACAACGTTAATAAAAAGGAAAAAAAACTTTATTTTTTTAAATATATATTTTTAATAGTTAATTATAAGAGAAAAAAAAGAAACAAAACTAATAATTTTTTTAAAAATTATTGAACGTTTTATTTTCATTATTTAATTTTGACCCAAAATTATTTATGACTTTAAAGAGTTCAGATTTATTTTGAATTTATATCGTCACACTTATAACAGTTCTCTAAATTTATTCATATTTTAATATTAATTTTAAAATATTAATAAAAAAAATAAAATTTATCTAAGAACGTTAATAAAAAAAGTAAAAAACCTTTGAAAAATATTTTTTTAATTTTTAAATTTTTTAATAGCTAATTACAATAGGGAAAAAAAGGAAAGTGAAATAAAACTATTAAAAGGAAAAAGAGAAGAGAGAGAAAAATAACCTTAGAGCTATTTTGTTCAAAGTTGCTTCAAAGATAGAAGATCAAGAAATTTGATCTAATAGATTCTTCTACTTCCCGAGTCTCATTGTGTTAAAAACTCTTTACTCGTAACCCCTAAACTCATTAATATTGTCTTGATTAAAATTCATTGATGTTAAAGTTTTAACTAAAACTCATTAATAAAACTTGATAAAAGTCAGACTCTAATCTATTCGGTTCCTTTCACTTCTTTGAATCTGACTATGTCCCAAAACTCTTGACTCAAAACTCCATCAATTTAGAAAAATTATTTTAAAATTTTAACTGATGCATATTAACATAAGAGGACTAAAGCTTTAATGAGTTATAACTTTTGATTCAGACATTGGATCAAGACTCTATTTTTTTCACGCATAGCTCTTTCAGATATCTAAATTTTTTATTAAGTGGAACCCGTAACCACCCAAGTTTCGATTATGGAAAACACCATTTAAGACCTTTTCGAAGGCTCCAAACATCTTTTTTTTTATTCTTTTTAGTAATTTATATTTTATGGTATTTAGGGTATTTTTGATATTTATGGGTTAGAGTTTGTCTATTTAAGCGTCTATTTAGTTGTTTAAGGGATTATCCTTTAATATTGAATAATATTTTCTTTTTTGGTAAACCCTAGAGGACGACGGTTTCTCTTTTTTTTTTTGAGTTCTCTTCTTGTTCTCTCCACAAATCCTCCTTCTCATCAATCCGCAAGATAATCACTATATTGCCCGGTGTCAGTTGGTATCAAAGCGCATCAGATCCAATGGAAGATCGTCATGGTCATGGTCACGGTCGCAACAATAGATAGGTTCCGATTAAATTGAGCATCGTGGTCGTAGCATTCATAACATGATGACAATTGAGGATTTTCAGAGGCAAGTTATAGATTTAACCCAGTGTCTAGAAGTGCGAAATCTTGAAGATCATGAGATTTCAGGTCATGAGTCTAAGTCTACCTTTGAGAACTCATATAACCATCAGGTTACAAATCGAGAATGCCATGATTGGGAGGAGCATTTTGAAGATCTCGGGTTTCAGATTGATCTACTCGAATTTTCTGGTATGTTACAAGTATAGAGCTTCGTTGATTGGATCAATAAAGTAGAGCAGATTTTTGAATTTAAGGAAGTTCCAAAGCAGATGAAGGTGAAGCTGATTGTCATCAGACTTAAGGGTCGAGCATCAGCATGGTGGGAGCAGTTGCAATGCTCACGAGATAGACAGGGCAAGCCCAGAATAACTGATTGAGAGAAGATGAAGAAGAAGATAAGGGGTCACTTCCTTCCTTTCGGCTATACCCAAATTCTTTTTCAACGACTTCACGCGTTGAGACAGGGCACGAGATAGGTCAAAGATTATACAGAGGAGTTCTACTAGTTAGTTGCCCGCAACAACTTATCCGAGATGGAGGAGCAGATGGAGGAGCAGACGGTGACACACTACTTAGGAGGATTACGCTAGCCCTTGCAAGATGTTCTCATCCTTCATTCATTGTAGATGGTTTCAAAGGCCTACTAGCGTGCTCTAGCTGTTAAAAACCAACAAAATTGAAAACCAATGGTTAGAAGTGACTAAAATAGTCGATTAGTTCACTCTCGGGATTCATGCCCTCATATAGCAGCAGCCATCACAGGTTAATTCTAAGGACTTTTTCAAGTGTTTATGTTGTAACGAACAGGGACATAAGGTAAATGAATGTAGAAAACCTGCTCCTGCTAATCAGATAGGGAAAAATCTATTAATCGAGGAAGACATGAAAAAATAGACAAAAGTGATTGGTGAACCAATGTATGATGTAACTAACAAGGTGTTTTACGGTGATGGTAATAAGACTTTGATCATCCGTAAGAGTCTATTGACTCTCAAAGGCGATTCAAGGGATGAGCGGTTGAGAACTAATATTTTTCACACTTCTTGTATCGTCGCAGATAAAGTCTGCAAGATGATCATTAGCAACGACAGTTGTGAGAACATAATATCCGATGAGGTGTTTCCAAAAATTATGGTTGAAGACGGACCGTCATCCTAAGCCTTATAACTTGTCATGGCTGAATAAAGATAGTGAGGTAACAATGGATAGACGATGCCTCATATCTTTTTTAATTGACAACAAATATTTTGATAGTACTTGATGTGATATGGTGGTCATAGATGCATGTCATGTATTGTTAGGGTGATCTTGGCAGTATGATCGCAATATTATCCACGATGGATGAAAGAATACTTATATTCTTCACATCAAAGGAAAGAAGATTGTATTGACATCATGGTGGGAAGGAACCACTCAAATTTTAGAAGCCAAAACTATTAATCTACTTTATATGTCTAGGATTTTAGATGAGATGGAGCATGGGGACGTTGTCTATGCCTTGTTGCCTTGCCAAAATGCTATCATAGTAATGGATGCTGACTTACCAACTGAGGTACAACAACTGCTAGCAGACTCTGCCGCGTTGATGTTAGAGGATCTTCCTCCTGGCCTACCACATATGTAGGTTATCCAGCATCAGATTGGTCTTGTTTTAGGATTGAGTTTTCCTAATTGACCAGCATATCACCTTAGTCCTAAGGAGGCTAAAGAATTACACCACCAGGTGGTGAAATTGCTGGAAAAGGGTTACATCCGTCAGAGCATGAGCCCATGTGCAGTTCCTGCCCTACTAGTGCTGAAGAAAGATGGTTCGTAATGTATGTGTGTTGACAACCGAGCCATCAACAAGATTATAGTTAAGTACAAATTTTCAATTCTCCACTTGGATGACATGTTGGATCAGTTATCTAGTTCTATGGTCTTCTCAAAAATTGACTTTAAAAGTGATTACCATCAGATCAGAATTAGTCATGGAGATGAATGGAAGACGACCTTCAAGACACAACATGAGTTATATGAGTGGATGATCATACCTTTTGGATTGTCCAATGGGCCCAGCACTTTCATGAGGTTTATGCATCAGATCTTGCGGTCTTCTTATGAAAAAATTTGTGATGGTTTACTTTGATGACATTCTTGTCTACAGTCTAACGTAGGCATCAAACTTTGATTACCTCCATGCTATTTTTGAAAGGCTAAAAATGGAGTGTGTATTTATCAACAAGAAGAAGTGTTCCTTTTTTACAACATCAGTAACTTTTCTAGTCTTTATTGTGTCTACTAATAGTGTTCACGCAGATTAATCAAAGATAAACGCAGTCTTAGAGTGGCTACAGCCAAGGACCTTACATGATGTTAGAAGTGTCCATGGATTGACTTCTTTCTATCGTCGGTTTATAAAAAAATTCAACACTCTGATTGCTCCCGTCATCGAGTGTCTCAAGGGGCGTGATTTCAAGTGGTCTGAAGAGGTAGCGGCTAGCTTTCAACTGGTTAAGAAGAACATAACCGAGACACCAGTTCTGACACTTCCTAATTTTGACAAAGTGTTCGAGGTCAACTGTAATGCATCCAACATTGGTATAAGAGGTGTTCTGAGTCAGTTTGAGCATCTAGTTGCTTTCTTTAGTGAGAAGTTGTCCTAATCTAAGAAAAAATATTCTACCTATGACTTGGAGTTCTATGTCATTGTTCAGTTCTTGAAGCATTGACGTCATTACTTAGTACAGAAGGAGTTCATTCTATTTACTGATCATGAAGCCTTGAAGTACATCAATGGTCAACACCAGTTGAGTAGGCGACATGCCAAGTGGGTGGCTTATTTACAGGAGTTTACTTTTACGTTGAGACACTAAGTCAAGAGCTTGAACCATGTTGCAGATGCCCTGAGTTATCGCTCTTCATTACTTACCACCATGAGTACCAAAGTTGCAAGTTTTGAGGTTTTCGTAGATATAATATATGCAGCTGACACTTCATTCGGAAGGATATTTCAGGAGGTACATGATAGTCACCGCATAATGATTATCTATTTCGTAGATTACAATTGTGCATTCTAGATTATTCACTGAGGTAACAGATTATAAGTAAGCTTTATAATGAGGGGCACTTCGGTCGTGACAAGACCTTGACTCTTATCTCTGATGATTTTTATTGGCCCAAGTTGACCAGTGTTGTAGCTGTTGGGAATCCTATGCGACAAAATCAAATTGCAGCGAAAAAATAGGATCCCTTCCGTGATCCATGCGAAAAATTCATACAAGTTAAATCTACAAAATAAGGTCCTAT
>JBBUKS010000044.1:3414858-3428308 GCA_038050645.1 Hedychium gardnerianum
ATGCCTTTATTAATAATAGAATATGATACAAAAAGTCCTTAGTCAATCATCACATAATTGGCTCTAGGGCTTCTACTGACAGTAGCTTACTTTGTAAACCAATGCTATGTTTGCCAACTATCTAAGGGTATTCTGACAAATGCAGGCTTGTACACTCCCTTATCTGTTCCTAAAGCTCCTTGGTTCGATATCAACATGAATTTTGTATTGAGATTACCTTGAACCCAATGAACCTCGGATTCTATTCTAGTTGTGGTTGATAGGTTTTCAAAGATGTCATATTTTGAAGCTTGTAGGAAGACTATAGATGTTGTCCGAATTGATCATCTTTACTTCAAGGAGATTATGCATTTACATGACATTCCTCAATCCATGACTTCAGACTGTGATACCAAGTTCATCAGTCATTTTTGGAAGAGCTTATGGGGGAAACTGGGAATATAATTGAACTTTACAATGCCTACCACCCTAGATAGATGGTCAGACCAAGGTGGTGAATTAAAGTTTGGTCAATCTTCTGAGGTGTATTACAAGAACTAAGACGAAGCAGTAGGATTTGGCGTTACCTCAAACAGAGTTTTTCTATAATAGATCGAGAAACATGACTACATGTTTGAGTTATTTTGAGATTGTCTATGGGCAGAACCCATCCGGGATTCTGGATTTAGCCCGTGTTCCACGTGTAGGATGATTTAGTCCTAAGAAGATGAGATGATAGAGCATCTTCGGGGCATTCATGAGCAGGTGAAACTGGCAATTCTTGAGACCAATACCAAATACAAAATTCGAGTTGATAGTCATCATCGTCAGATAGTTTTTGAGGTCGGAGATTTTGTCTGGGTTGTATTAACTCGTGATCGCTTCCATGTTGGCGAGTATAATAAGCCGAAGGATTGGAAGATTAGATCGTGTGAGATACTTGAGAAGATCAACAACAATGCTTACAAGTTACACCTTCCTAGTCATTTGAAGACTTCTGATGTCTTTAATGTGAAGCACTTGACTCCTTATTTTGTGGATATAGATAATTCTACTATGAACTCGAGGATGAGTTCTTTTCACCCGAGGTGACTGATGCAGGACTAACATAGGAGGACCCAAGCTTCAACAAGTTATAACTTTTGACTCAGATATCGGATTCGGACTCTATTTTTTTTCACGCGTAGCTCTTTCAGAGATCTAGATTTATTACTAAGTGGAACCCATAACCGTCCAAGTTTTGGGTCTGAAAAATACCGTTTAGGACCTTTTCGGAGGTTCAAAACATTCCTTTTTAACATTCCTTTTTACTATTTTTAGTAATTTTTATTTTTATGGTATTTAGGATATTTTTGATATTTTTGGTATTTATGGGTTAGAGTTTGTCTATTTAAGAGTCTATTTGAATGTTTGAGGGATTATCCTCTGATATTGAATAATATTTCCTTTTTTGGTAAACCCTAGAGAACAATGATTTCTTTTTAATTTTTATCGAGTTCTTTTCTTGTTCTCTCCACAAATCCTCCTTCTTGTCAGCCTGCAGGATAATCGTAAATCTGCCCGACGTCATTAGCTTTCTTAACTTTTGATTCCTATGAGTTTTGGTGACTTAAATGCTTTTGAAATCCTAAAATTTTAGCATGTATAAGCTAAGAGGAGTGCAAGGAATCTATTGATGTCGTCTTAAAATGAATCAATGGTGTACAACTCTAGATACAATGTTATGCTAAAAGTAAAAAAGCTAAAATTTTAAAATAGATTTTTTTAAATCGATAGGGGCGATAAGTCAATAGTTTTTGAGTATGATGAGATTCAAGAAAGAGAGTAAAAGGAACCTATTGAATCATATTTGGACTAAATCTAACTTATTTAGGTTTATTAATGAATTTTAGTCAAAACTCGTTAGCTTAAATGCATCTGAATTCTTGAAACTTTAGTATGAACAAGATCAGGAGAGTATAATGAAGCTAATAATGATGTCCTAAAGTGAATTAAAGATGTCTAGGTCCAAATATGACATTGTGTCAAAGGTAAAGTAGTCTATTTTTTTTTTTGAATATTTCTCTAAACCAATAGGGTCATGAATTAAGATTTTTTTTTTTGGCATAGTAAGACTTAGGAGAGGGTAAGAAACCTATTAAACTTGGTTTGGATAGAATCTGACTTTTTAGTTCCATCAATGAATTTTAGTCAAAATTAATTGGTGGCTTAAATGCTTCTAAAATCTTAAATCTTTAGCATGAATGAGATTAGAAGAGTACAAAGAAACTATTAATGATGTCCTATAATAAATCAGAGATGTCTAACTCCAATTATGACATTGTGCTAAAATTTTTAAAAAAAATGAATTTGTTGAACAATTTCTTTAGAGTGATAGAGGTCATGAGTTAAGAGTTTTAGAGCATGATAAAATTTAAGGGAGCGGAAGGAACCTACTAGACTAAACCTTTTAATGTTCCACCTTTAGAGTTGCTTGAAGCTATTTTGATCAAAGCAACTTCAAGTGGAGTTATTTTGATCAAAGCAACTCCACCTTAGAGCTAGGGGTGAGCAAAATTTCCGGTAAATCGAACAAACAAACCAAATTTGAAAACTTGGTCCGGTTAATTCAGAATTTTAGTATTTTTTTTAAAAAAATAGTTAATTCAGGTATTTTGGTTCGATTTTGATTTTAAAATCTCCTATCTAGTTAAACCAAAAAAACCGAACTCAAATCTCGAAATCTCCCTAAATCGGTAAACTTCTCACATGATTTCTCCTTCACGCAACTTCTCCTTGTCCTCACCCCTTGTTCTGATGACAACCGACGTCCGCCGACTCCTCCTCACTTCTACATGACGCCCTTTCCCCTTCGCTTTGACAACCCCGACCTCGGATGAGATGTCTTGACATCTACGACACCAAAAGGAGGGAGGATGGGGCAGGAAGACCCTCCGCGATCAAAGAGGAAGTCGGGCAATCCAGACTTTCCCGCACGCACGACCTTCCCCGCTCACTCTCTCGGCGCCTCTACCTCCCGCTAGGAGCCCTAGTTGGCTCCTTGGCCTCGTCTCTAACCCATGGCGTCAGAGGAGGGCGGATCAGGCGAGAAGACCCTCCACGATTGGAGAGGAAGTCGAGCGATGCATACCTCCTCATACGCGCGACCTCTCCCGCTCGCTCTCCTGGCTCCTCCATCGACCACTGGGAACCCTAGTTGGCTCCTTGGCCTAGTCTCCGGCGCCGAGAATCTCATCTCTTTCGTTTTCCTCTCTGACAGCAACTCCACCAAGTCTTCCGCTTCCTATTCCTCCTCCTCCGCTTCGGATTACTCCTCGGACTAAGACCGCAACCATCTATCTGGTGAGTTCCGCTTCCTATTCCTCATCCTCATCTTCATATTACTCCAACTGGTGAGTTGTTTCTTACTTTTCCACAATGGATTATGCACCCTTCGATTGTTTCAGTGGGGATTATGGAATGTCCGACTCGATTCCCACCTTGGGAGGTCAATTATGCAGCTGTTGGGTTTGGTTTCGAACAGCATCGTCCTAGCATGAGTTTTGCCTGATGCCCCTATGGCTTAAACAATCTGGTGCCGAAGGAGAATTGTATAAAAGTTGCATTGAATTATATAAAAGTTCGGTTAAATCAGTTTTCGATCGAATTAACCGATATTTTATTGATTCGATTTATTCAATTTTTGTTAAAAAATTCGGTTGGTTCAGTTAGCTCAGAAAAATTTGATTTGTTCAATTTCGATTATTTCGGTTCGGTTTGATTCGACTCAATTTTAACTGAATACTCTGTTGGGGTTACAAGGTTGCAAACAAAGTCCCACATTGAAAATACATGAGAAAGATGATGGGTTAATAAAAAAAATACATCTCCATTGGTATGAGGCCTTTTGGGTAAAGCCTAAGAGCAAAATCATGAGGGTATAGGCCCAAAGTGGATAACTAACCGTCGACTGTGCACAAGAGCTATGGTCTAATCGAGTCCTGTGAGTAGAATATTGACCTCAAACAAAGGAAGTAGGGGCTCCCATGTCCGGATCAAGAGGACCAAACACCAGGCAGAGAAGTCCTAGTTGCGGCTAGGCAAGGAAGTTCTAGTAAGTCGGATGGACCGAGGGGCATAAAGTCCTGGTGGGTCGATGATTGGACGAAGGGGCCCTATGATCCTTCGTTCAAGGGGGGATTGTTGGGGTTGCAAGGTTACAAACAAAGTCCCACATTAAAAACACATGAAAAAGATCATGAGCTTATAAGGGAAAGACATGAGGGTCTAAGCCCAAAATGAATAATATCATACTATTACGAAGATATTTAAATTCTTTGAGTCCTAACATATTTTTTATTTTTAGTTTTTTAATAGTTTTATTTCATTTTTCATTTTTTTTCTTTTGTAATTAGCTATTAAAAATAAAAAAAATAGATTTTTTACTCTTTTATAATTTTAAGATTTTTTATTAAGTCTTCAAAATTAAAATTAAAAATATAGATAAATTTAGGGGCCAACAAGAGTTGTAATAATGAGGGTGGAGATTCAGTAATAATATAATATAATTAATAAAATAAATAAATGTAAAATTTTATAATTAGAAAGCATCATAAAATAATTGTCTTATAATTATTCTGTTTAAATCTTCATATTTTGAAACTTTTATATAATAGCTTCTGATGTAATCATGTGGGGGTAAGTAAGGGTTCATGTGATATGTCCTTAACTCAGTCAACATAGACTCAGCATGACATGTTCTTGACTCGATCAACATAGACTCCACATGACATGTCCTCGACTTGATCAATATAGATCCAAGTTGCTTGAAGTCTCGGATGTGTTCAGGTTTGGGTATATGCTTGTCAGTTATCTTTACAATAGTAATAAGTATTGATGGGAAAGGTATGTCAATTACAAGAGCATGAAGGTTACATCGGTTACAAACACCTGTAGTTATGTAGCCGCCCAAAATAATGACATGAAATGAACGAAAGGGGTGCAATTGTTATCTAGAGAGGAGATGCTTTCTTGATCTTACGCCTCGTTTTCTTCATGTTTATATAAGAAGGTAAACAAATTTATTTTTGAGAATCATTCTCTTGTTGTTAGAGGGGTCACGCTAAGATGTGTCTTGGCCCCCTTTAAAACCTCTTGTTGGTTTCTTTTAGCCGGATAGATAGAAGTTAATTTCCCAAGATTCTACTAGCCCGCCAAGAGCTAACACGGTAAAAATTGACATGGTAAAAACCGACACGATAAAAACTGACTCGTTTGAAGAGTCAAATCCAGTAGTAGCTGATTCAACAGATGTCAATAAAAGATGATCTAATAGGAGTTCACCCATCGCTCGATCTCAGATTAGATCAGTTTCATTATCAAATGTCAAAAATATATATATTTTTTACATTTGAAGAAGTTTAGGAAAATGACGTTGAGAACTCAAGAGTTTGAAAACATGAGTACAATATCGAATATGACCATAATCCATGATCGTCAAGCGGTAAAGGTCAACAAAAAAAAGAGTTGCGTAACAAGAAAACAAACATCACTGTCGATAATTTGCGATGAACTTTTAGCTATTGAATTACTATAAAATTCAACCTAATTTATTCATATTCATTACTGACTTAAACAAACTCTAGATTTTTTATATATGTAATATAATTTCTATTTTGGTTTTTATTTCGATGTATTTTTCTTTGAAATATTGATGACCCCACGCTTATGAGAACCACACGGTACATATTATTCATAGGCCATACTGAGTGGACCAATTTTAAATGGGCCATCGACACATACACATACACGGTCCATAACAAAATAATAATAAAAAATAAAATAAAATGACAAATCAATCATTTAATTCTATAAAAAAAAATTTCATCAATTATTAAAATAAATAAATAAATGCTCATAATAGGATGTCCAAAGTCCAATATTCTATTATACATTTTATTTGAAGAAAAAATCTCTATAAATATATCGTAATTAAAGATCGAACCACAAATACCTGAGTGATAATTTAACATCATTCTGTTGCACCATAATCCCAGGTGTATCACATAGTTCGTGGCATTTTCTAAATATCTAAAAAAAATATTGATTTGAATTTTTTTATATTTAATATTATAATTCAATTCTTATATTTTAAATATAAAATTTTATTAACATAATTAATAATTTATAAATAATAATAATAATAATAATAAATAAATCAACGTTTCATTAGAGTCGCTCACATAAACCTCACACAGGATGACAGCTAATCAAGAGTATATATATTATTTTGTCTACCCATAGTAATAATGTAGATTTAAAATAGCAATCATTTTTAATCAAAACTTATTGATAAAATTTAAAAATTCAAAAAATAATTTTAAAAATTATTAGTTTTGTTTCACTTTCCCCTTTTTTTTTTCTTATGATTAACTATTAAAAAATAGAAACTAAAAAACTAATATTAAAATAATTATTTTTTCAAAATTTGTAAATATAAACCCACGAATACTGATAATTTATTAAAAAACAAAATCTTAAATGAAATTGGTACCCAGTGCAAGGCATAGGCCATTATGGCTAGTGCCCTAATTGAAAATTGGGTCCCTAATTTTTAATTTTTTAATATTTTAATATTAATTATATTCAATTTTTTTTTAATTTTATAAAAGTTCACTTTTAATTTAATTTTTTTAAATGCCCATTTTAATTTTATTTGTAGTATTTTTTTAATTGTATATTTTATTTTTTATAACTTAATAGACTCTTCTTTTTCGTGTTAATCTCTTAAATGCATATGTCCTCGTAGTGGCCGATGATCTCGTGCCCTTCTTCTCTTTCAATGATATTTTCGTGCCCTTTTCCTCTCTCGCATAGTGATCTCATGATTTTTTTCTTTCTCGCCGATGATACTCTCAAAGAATACTATTTTCTTTTTTCATCAATGATCTTCATTCCTCATTTTTTCCCCTCTTTCTTGATAAGAACCGAAGTAGGTTCCTCATTCATTTGATTCAAAATAATATGCAAATTTGTTTAAGTATCAAATTGTTTTTTTTCTTTTTTCATTACAAAAACTAAAAAATACCTTAGCTATACAGTTGGTAAAATTTTACAATATAAAAAAATGAATATTAATATTAGATTAGATTAGTTAAAGGTAATGATTATAGAAAAAATAGATTTATATCTGCTGTGATTTTTATTAAAAAGATTATAAATAAAATGAATATAAAATTAAAATTTTATGAAAAAATATAATTTGAATAAATAAATAATTTAATGAAAATAAAACTAATGATGAGAAATTTTCACTTGAAAAATCTTTTAAAATTAAATATTTTCAATTATATTCTTCACTTCAAAATAGTTTTGAATCTTAAAAACTTTTTAAAATATGACATATTATTTGATTGATGGTTTAAATTTATTTTCAGATTTTTTTTTAAATAATAAATCTTGAATTAAAAACAACACTTAAATACTGAACCTTATAAAAAATAAATTATTTTAAATAAACTAATAAAGTCTTATTTACGTTCAACACTGTAGATTAAATAATTTAAAAATTTTATCAATTGAAAAAAAAAATTATTATTAAAATTTGAATATAAAATTTGAATTAGTAATTTTGTATTTCAAAAAATTAGAAAACTAAATTATATATAAAATCTATTTTTATAAAATTAATATTAATTCTTTTTGAAGAATTAAATATTTTTTTGCCTATAGCCTTGAAAATGGTTGAGACGCCCTGTCGGTACCCCCACTCCATCTCACCAAACAATTTCATATTTGGATTTTTTTTAAAAAAAAGTAAATACATATTTCAATTTGTAGAAAATATCTGACAATTTGTAAAATTGTAAGATATTTCAAATTATATTTCTAGAAATTTAGAATTATAAATAATTTAAGAGGCAATATTATGAAAAAAATATTTAAATCATTCTAAAAAATAATAAACATCACGTAAGCTAAAAATATCCTAAACTGATTTAGCTCTTGGTAGATCTCACTACATATATTATATATTTGATGAGACATTTGTCTCTGTAGTATTTTGGAGGTTGTCACCACTGCCCACCCTTTCTCCTTCTTCATGATTCAGAGTCAAGCAAGTGCCAAGAGGTAGGTAGGTGGTAGGGGTGGATGAGTTGAAAAACAATTCATGCAAGAGGGGTGGATGACTCTACGAGATTATGAGTGTTGTGTGGGCATGCAATGCAATGCAATGCAATGATAGATGATGATCACTCAAAGGAAATAAGAAAATTTAATAATTAAATTATAAGCATATAAAAATGTATAATGATAGTTAGAGTACATAGATTTAATAAAATGGGAAAAAAATTAAGGGAGAATTATCTAATGACATTGAGTATGAAAATAAAAGTAAGAGAGATTGGGAATGTGTTAATTTATGATAGATGAGAGGTTTAGAATGGACATATTTATATGATTTTTTTTTAAAAAAAATATTGTGTTTTACTCATTTTAGGTGTGTTTGACCAAAATACTCTCAACTATTTTAGCTATTAAGGACATTTTAGTCAAAATACATAATTCAATTTAATATTTTTGTCCAAAAATGGCCGGCAGGAGCACATGGTTCATGATCCCCTACCTAGCATGAACCTGCAAGATGTGTTAAATGTGATTTAGGTTATACCTAGTACAATTCCTACAATGCCCTAGACTATTGGGTCGGACCACAAGTGGCCAAACCCACTTGACACCTCTAATCTTCTCATCAATTCTAATTCTTTTCCTTTGTTTTTATTTGGATATCATCAATTATCCAATTATTCTCATGATGAGAATAGTTAAAATCAATATTCATCATTGAAGCCTCACTATTTTCTAATCATCAAAAGTTAGCACAAACTTATCCATGAAAATATTCTCTTTGCTTCTTCATTTTGTTCTACTTGGAGTGATTATTGGTTGTATTGACACAACACTCTGACTTAGCAGGAGATAAAATATCTGAACAAATTTGTTGCTTGATGATTTGTGATAACTTAATTCATTCTTAGTGCAATAAGCACTAAGTATATTAATATTTCATTAGGAATCGCCTCATACTAGGAAATAAACATTTTAATAAATAGATACATATATGCATTAGCTATATGTTTGCATGGGGAAAATAAAGTTTTGAAGACCATCAAGTGTGTTTGAAGAAAAAAAAAAAGAAGCTTTGATGACCTTCTAGTAGTTAGAATGATACGGTCTCAGGAGTCTATTCAATTATTCAGTAAATTTAAACAGTGGAAGATCATTAAAATATTTTTAGAAAATAATGTTGATTGTTTCTAGTGGTCAGAGTTACATTTGAGGCTAAGGGTAATAATTCATGATGTGCAATATCAATATTTTTATAAAATATTGGATCATATGTTGATGTCACCACATATTGTTTTTAGTGGTCAGAGTTACATTTGAATTTCCGTTGCCTATCATCTAATTAATTTTGACCTCCAAGGATTTTATTACTGCATAGTATTTAGTTAATCTGAACTCGGATTTTATATTTCATACTAAATGTCCGATCTATTATAATTCATTTGGATTTTACTTCTCATGCTGAGTTTCAATCCTTCGTAACTCATTTGAACTTAGCTTTTCATGCCAAGTATCTATTCCTCATTACCCATTTGAACTTTTCCACTGTCAAAAGGAGTCTTGATGTAACCATAAAGTTGCTATCGTATAACTTGGTGGTCATGATTTCACATCACGTAAATAATCTCTTGTAATACATAATAAGATTGTTAGAACCAATGCGAGTTAGAGGAGGGGGTGAATAGCTCTTCTCGCGTTGATGCGGTTGTGTAGTGGCAACTTGAAGCAAACTCGTAGTACAACACTAATACAATTGATTTTATTTGGTTCACCGCCTCCCAAAGCGAATGTTATCATCACTATCCTTCTCCTTCTTGGACACCTTCTGGAGGTAGAGAAGTCTCTTACAATCTGTTTTTACAATAATATAACAAGAATGCGAAATACAAATACAAATAAAAGAAAACAAACAACTTTACATTAATCTCGTTTTGAATGCCTTCCTTGTTATTTGGAATTGTCTCTTGTTGATTTGGAAATGTAACACCATTTCATCCGTAAACCTAAGAACCAACACCTTCAATCTTCCTTGAAATTCTCTTTTATAAGGTTGATGTCGGGCTGATTTTCTCCTATTAGTCGATTGATCTTATCTATTAATCGACTTCTCCATTGAATCCAACTATTGCATATACAAAACATCTCTATCTACTCAGTTTGACCACCATCAGTTGACTAATAAACCTCACCAATCGACTGATACACAACTAATTGAGTTTCCAATCGATTTCTAAACCTTCTGCTAGCTGCCATCAATTAACTAATATGAAACCAATTGAGTTTCTAGTGAATTTATGAACCTTCTTTTCACTGCTACAATACCAACAATTTATTAATGAAACTCATCAATTGACTGATACTGTAAGAAAAACACTATAGAAGAAACCATTAACCTTAAAATTACGATAGCAAATCCCAAAATTACTGCATCAAACCTTAAATATTGTAACAGGAACCTTAATTATTATAATAACCCTAAAATGCCATAGCAAACCCTAAAAAAATCCCTCAAACTCCAATTTCAGTATTTAGAGTCCATCGATCGATCGATACACCTATTAATCGACTGATGCTCCTATTTTAGCTTTACCAAATTAAATTCTCGTCTTGCTTAGTATCTGGTTGACCTCAACCTACCTAGACTTCCTTAATCTGACATTCGGTCAACCTTAACCTACCAGAACTTCTCATTTCCTAGCATCTGATTAACCTTGACCTATCAGGACTTCGTCATCGCCAAATATATGGTCTTCCTTGACCTATTTGGACTTCTTGCCTCATGCCTAACATCCAATCAATCATGACCTGTTAGGACTTCCCTCATTATCAAGTGTCTAGTCCTCCATGATCTTGATGCTGGGAGGGATAATAATTATCCCGCGAGCTATATTGATTCTATTGGTTCGAACATGAACGTCGAAAATAATCTACTAAAATCTGTTGATTCAGAAGAATACTAGAAAATAAGAAAATAAACGGCACTGTCGAAAAATATTATTAATCCAAAAAACTTCACCTAATATCAACAAAGTAAAGGTTTAAATAAACCCACAACCCTAAGATGCAAAATAAAGGAAAAAATCCTAACAGAAAGGAAAAAATCTTAACAGACTCAAAATCCTAAAAATCTTAAACGAACTCAAAATCCTAAAATACAGAAGAGGAAAATAACTCTAAACAAAGATAAAATCTTTGGATCCTTCTACATTAGTCATCCCGGGTTGAAAAAATTCATCCTTGAATTTAGAGTAATGTCAAGTGGTAGCCCAGGAGGAATATCCCCTTATATCAAATCGGCAAAAACCATCTCAACCAAGTCTATTATGACCCTAAAGAAGGGCCACTCCTTGTACATCTCCTTGAGCATCTAAAGGCCTTTGATATCCTTCTATAGTACATGCTTGAAAGCTACACCAAAGCCCCAAGGCGTAGTCGAGCCGATAATCATGTGGTAGATTTGCAGAATTGAAAGCTGCACCAAAGCCAAGCCATACAGGGAGGTGAAACCTTGTCTGTGTTCAAACAAAATCCATGGAATTGCACGAAGAGATTATATTCCCCCATTAGGCTTCCGCTTCGATGACCGACTACCTACGTTCATTTTACCATACTTTGTTTCAGGTGTGGCTATTCGAAAATATTCCACAAAACATGGTTCCTTGAAAACTATTGAACAATACTCTTCTATGGCTACTATAGCCATCTCATTCATCAATGCACGCCATTCTAGCTTAGGTGAAATAGGAGGGTGTATACCATGCTCAAGATTAGCTATCGTAAAACGTTGAAGTGTTCTGAAGCATAAATTCTCCTTGCCAAACGACTGTTCAATTACTTCCCCTTGGATTGTCACATGAAATGATCCTTGAATCGTTTTCGGTGGCTGAGACATGATAGTAAGATGAGTCAGGCCACCTCCTCTCCTAACAATCCCACCTCATCCATGAAACATTGTCAATTTCACACTGTATTGCTTGGCAACCTTCATGAGCTCCTCTTGTGCTTTATATAATTGCTAACCCATTGTGAGTCGATCAACATCCTTCCCTGAATTAAAATAATCGATCATGACTTCTTGCTTGCCATTAATCATATTCACGTACCAATATATTGAGAACAAGCGCACTACAACAGCAAGAGTTGCATCAAAATCTTGAAGCTTTTCAAACAATTACACTACTCTTAGTGGTTCCTTCACATGACACTCCCACTGCAAGAGTTCCACTGTAAACACATCTGACGGAGCAGTTGCCATTGAAATGATATAGGTGCCAAAACTATCAGATGGAAGTTCTGTTAGGACATGGAATGTCTGTAAAACATTAGCAGTCTCCTCGATCTATGGGAGGTCAGGACCAAACAAAGGGTGTTTGCCTCTAAGTTCATGTAGCAACCACTCTTGACATTTTTCTTCGATCAATCCCGGTACAATCCAATTCCAAGATGATTGGTGATGGAATCAAGAATGTCAGTATGCTTATCAGATTGCCTGATATCAAGTCTCACAAGAGAAAGGCTAAAGGTAGACACTTGGCGTAGGAAGTCAAGAAGGCTTGCATTAGCAATTCGTCTATCACGTGACCTACAACATAGCTCAAGGAGTTCCAGAAGCTACTCCATATCAATGAAAATTAGTTCCTTAGATATATCTAAGGTTCCATTTGCCAACTCATTTGGAGGAATCTGTTTCCAAAACTCACTTTCAAATTTGAATTTTTCATTGTCATCATCTTCTTCCAAGACATCTTCGTCAAAATTAAATTTGTTACCATCCATCTCATAGTCATTATGATTTGTATCAGAATAAGAGGTTTGATGAACTTCATCCTCCTCCATGTCATTATTGTCTTCATCTTCCTTATCAATTTCTTCTCCCTCATCCCCTGACATATTTTCATCAATGGACTCATTGTCTTCCATACCACTACCTTTGGTGTCCTCCTTCGTACAATCATCGATCGATCTCGCACTCTGCCTCAATGTCTGACGTCATTGAAATAAAGTCTAAGTGTAGCTGAAAGGAAGAAAGTGACTCTTTATCTTCTCACAATCAATGATCTTTATCTTACCTTGTTTCTTTTGTTAGCATTGCAACTGTCCCCACCTTGTGTATGTTTGGCCTTTGAATTTGACAACAATCAATTTTACTTTCACCCGATCGGGTACTTCCTCATAATACAATTTTTTGTCCACCTCATTAAGCCAATCAACGAATTCCTCGGTTTATAGCGTACCAAAAAATTCGAGAAGATCAATTGGAAACACAATATCTTCATACCATTCCTCTCGACCATGACTTTCACAATTATAATAAGAGTTTTCAAAAGTGGAAGTAGAATTAAGATAAGAGAACTTACGACTACTA
>JBBUKS010000044.1:3438704-3449320 GCA_038050645.1 Hedychium gardnerianum
AGTAACCTTCTCAAAATATTTTGTGAAAATAGAAGATTTTAGAGGAGGAAGTTCCCGAACCTTAGAAGTAATTGCATTGGTACTTCCTTGTGTTTCGGGTGTCGGAAGCGGAAAGTGTTCAGTCTCATCATCGGTGGATTGAATGTTGGGGTCCTCGTGCGGATTTACTATTTTCTTTTTCCTCCGAGATCGAGATGATGAACCTCCACCTCCACGACCTCCTTCCATTGTAATTGAAAATTGGAGATGAAAATGCTCAAAAATGAAGACTTGGAGTCGAAAACGCATTTCCGCAGCGGAATTGAGAATAAGAGATTGAGAGTAGAGAAGATGTGTGTGAAAATGATGAAATAAACTCTTTATTTATAGAGTTTGAATAGTAACAGACACTAAATCATAATCATTAATTAAAAAACTGTCAAATGATCTCAACCGTCGAAAAAAAACCAAAAAACCCTCCCCAAAAAATCATCCAACGGTTATGAACTGACAGACCGAACTGATGGTCCATCGATTTTTGCTTCCTGAGCCCGTAACCGACCCAATTTCCTATCGGACCGGTTACGGGCCGATCCGACAACCTGAGTCAACGGACAATCTGTCCGTTGACTCGAATACGGGCCTGGGCCGGGTCCGGGTCTACCCATTCACACCTCCACTTCACATGATATGTAGCATGATGTCATATTTGTGGGAATCTTTGAGTAGACCTTCGCTGCGGCCAATGGGAGGACGAGGCGTGCGCCCAAAGCTTCGAGTAATCAATTATCCGCAACTCGTTTCCACTCGGTGCTCCACCATATCAACTCTCACCTCCTACCCATTCCCCCTTTCCTGCACTACCGACAGGCAAAAGGGCGGCGAAAACTTCCACGCTTCGATCGGGGAAATCCAGGCGTAAGTTTCTCTTCCCATTTTTTGTTGATCTGCTAACCGCCTATGAATCTAGGGTTCTTTGATCGATCGGCCTTTTATCGATCGAGGCGCTTCTATTTGTTTTTTTTTTCTATATTCTGTCGAAGTTGTAGTTTTAGCTGGTCCGATCAATAACTTGCAGATCTTAGCTCGTGCATATTTCTTGTTGGCGGAGTAGCATCGCACCAATATATTCGGGTTGTGTATGAAATTTCTTGTTTGTTTTCGTCGTTGTATTTGATCTTCGATGTTAGAACTTCGATCTCCTGTTTACCTTGTTTTGTTTTTCTTATTTCGACTTCAATTGTGTTTTCTGAATCCATTTTATACAGAGATCAGTTTCACATAACACCTTTATCAATGTTCTTGTGGTTGTCTACGGTAGAGTAGTCATTTAGTTTTTTTTTCTTTTCTTTTTTGCTTAATGGGTTTTCTGATTTCCCAATTTTTGTCTATTTATGAACTCTTCGTATGTAGTTAAGTTTCTCTGAATCCTTTATCATGTTTTACCCTCAGATCGATTAGACTTATTATGAGATACTTAGTGGTGATATATTTCACTTTTTTTTGTATATCCCATTTCTTTATCCTAGTTTTTTATTCTCTTTCATCTATCATTTCAAGTAAATTCTAGTAGTTGGTTTGTCTTTAGTTATTGAACATTCTCGGTTATATGCTATTTCTTTAGTTCTTTGTAATGAAATTTTAAGCTTCTTTTCATCTGTTATTTTTTACGAAATTTCTCGTGATATAAGATCATACTTGATCTGACTTTGACGGCCTTATGTTGCTCTCTTGTTTCTATACACAATGTTTCTGTTGTTTTAACATAAAGTTGATTCATGCAGGATTTGAGTTTGATTTCAAATGTCTTTTGAGATCAGGAAGAACTTCGTTTGGTTTCTCCAGTGTGATTTTTTGGTTCATATTGTGGTGTTCTAACCAATTTCCGGTGTTGGATTTGACAAATATCCAGGGGTGTTGGCTCGGAACTGGATTTAAACAAATACAAGTTCTGTATATTTTGGCCTAAAGCTTCTTCCAGTTCTGAGTTGACAGATTTAAGTCCTGTAAAGTTGAGAATAATTTCAACAAGTTCAGACATCTTTCTTACTGCTTAGACAAACCAGATTTTGAATCCCTGTTTAGCATTGTATAAAATAAAGCATCCAACAATGATGTCTAAGCCTTTTCTTCCACCGGGCTTTCGGTTTCACCCTACTGATGCTGAACTTGTTTGGTACTACTTGAAGAGAAAGGTAATTGGAAAGTCAATGCGGTTTGAGGCTATTTCAGAAGTTGAACTGTACAAATTTGCTCCGTGGGAACTTCCAGGTAATTCTCATGCTGCTTTCACTTATGCATTCTTTTTGTCATTTACTAAGTTTCACTAGTGCTGCATTTTATCAGTTGTTTTGTCTTTGTGCTGAAAATTTCATTTTTCTTAGCTGGTGCCTCAAAGTATCTTATTCTTCTCTTTGATTGAAAGTGTTTCTTATAGATCATGCTTTGTATTACATGTAGAAAAATCTTGTTTGCATACTAAGGATTTGGAGTGGTACTTCTTTTGCCCTCGAGATAGAAAATATCCTAATGGCATTCGAACAAATCGTGCAACTGATATTGGATATTGGAAGGCTACTGGAAGAGATAGAACTGTCATTCACAACTCTTGTACTGTTGGGATGAAAAAGACACTTATTTTTCATGTGGGAAAGCCTCCCAAGGGAAATAGGACTGATTGGGTGATGTATGAGTACCGACTGGAGAGCAAAGAATTGGCTGATGCTGGATACTCACAGGTTAGACTCTTTCTTATACTTAGTATCATCTGGATTTAGTTGGCCTTAATCTCTTAATGTGTTCTATCTGAAAAGTCTATGATTGACTAGTATCAGTTACATATAGCCATATAAAGATAAGTAATTCCATTGTTTGTTTAACAAATTAGGAGTCTATGAACTTAGTACATTTGTACTTTTAGAATATTTGTTTTTTTATGTAATTACTAATGTTAGAGCTAGAGTGTAACAGATGATTTTAACCACTAGTCAACTCAAAGTCCCTATCTTTAGTACTTATGTGCTTACCAATCATACTCAAGGTAGATCTCCTTTGTGTAATATTATTTGCAGATGTTGTAGTGCTGATAAATGAGAGTACAAATTGATTAAATCAAGGTTATGTCGTGGAGATAAATTTGGTTGAAATTGAGAAAGCTTCTTTAGTCTTGTACAAGTCGTGTGTTTTGTAAGATGATATTTTTTTGAAGAATATGATACAAACCATCAAACTTAATTGGACAAAGTGTTGAGAAGGTAGGAAATTACATGTACAAAAATTAACAAAGTAGAGATTAGAATACTTGGATTGGTGGAATTGCTAGAGAAATATAAAATCAAGTTAGCTTCAAGAGATGATAAAATAGAAAGAAAAAAAGACTATATAGTATAGACAATCAAAGACATTTTGTAGTTATAGTTGAAATATTAGACTGTAAGGTGTAAAGGGTAGAGGGAAATTGGACATGGTAATTGATAGCGATTTAAGAAATTTGAATATTGATATTGATAAAACCTTAAATACTAGTGATAAAGATTTGCATTGAGTTCAATGGATAGTTGACACAGTCAGTCAACACTCATGGATTTTCTAAGTTGGATTGATATCAACAATGATCAATTTGATTTTTTTTTTGAGAAATCAACAACTCAAAAAGATTAAGAAAAGTTTAGAAAAACTAGATATTCAAAGAAAGATCTAGAAATTAATTAGATAACATTAGAAAATATACAGAATCCATTGAAATTTGGCTGAATTTTAAATGAAAATGGATGGAATCAAAGTTACAATTTGGTCTATTGAGATGACCTTGAAAAATATAACTGATCTAATTCTTCTCTTTAATCTTAGCATGAGAAGGAGAGAGTCATCGTTGCTCTTTAGTCTTGCCATAATTTGAGATTCACCACAAGATCAAGATCACTCAATCAATCAGCCTTGTTATCATTCATTAGAATTGACAGCTCATTATTGTTCAAGGTTATGTGGATCAAGAAAACACCATAATCTCTATCCATCAATAAGGATTCTAAAATTGCATTTTCTTCAACTAAACCAATTTGAAGGTAGTTAGGAACCAAAATATGCTTCATAACATTGAATATTGAATAGTAATAATTTTATTAAAAAAAACATAACATTAATCTATACTAAAACTATGATTTTATTATTGGTTATAAAATTTGTTTTATTATTTATTAAATTTTATATTAATAAATTATATATCTTTATATTGCATTATTAATAATTGGATATGTTTGGATACATAATGGCATATAATAAACATTCTTAAGATTTTGAAACATCTGCTTGGAACTCATATAAGAAATTGTATTATATTTTTTTCTCATTTTTATATTTTTCACGCCGATTCTGGTTTCACTGATTCCACTGATCCCTTACAACTGATACATGGGTTCTTTGACTATTTGATCCTGGTACTGATTTTGACATGCATGGTTATGTGGAGTGAAATTCTAGTTATCTGACCCAAAATAATTGTGACTAACATGGCTTGTCAGTGATGAAATTAAATTTATATTCCAAAAAAACAAAGATTACTAAGTGATTAACCCTATCAAGTGAATTCAAGGACCATTGATGCAGATTAACTGCTCAAGATTAAATGAAAATGTTGGACAAAGATCTGATGCTCTTTTGGTCCAATTTTTAGGTTTTGAACATTTAATCACAACGAATTTTCTATTATCAGGTGGTTTTCCAACAATTTACACTATTCTCTAACTCAATGTTCTGCTCTACTGTTGGTTAAGACGTTTTGATAGACATCATCCTGATTTGTTTTGGAATGAATTGTATATCTTGTAAAAAAATCAGTAGGAAATGACTCTTATCTCTTGTTCCCATTGGTGAACTCATGAAGGGAAGTAAGGAAAAGGAAGGAATGTGTAGAATTTGGGTAAGGAAATATTGTATTGCATCATTATAAAATAACCATTATATGGGAACACAGTTATTAAAATTGGTATTGGAATCAAGATCTGATAGGTAAAGAATTCTTGGTTGCATTGGATTAGTATTATTAGTGTAATTAAATTCAACAAAATAAATAATAAATAAAACAGATATAAAATTGTTTCATATACAAGATTAGATGTTCCAAAATCTTAAGAAAAATGTTTATTATATATTATTACAAATTATTAAAAATTAAATATACAAATATTGTCATATTTATTATAAAATATTAATAAATAGTAAATATAGAATAGCGTTGTCTTAATTTCAATATAAATTACTCAACAACACTAGATTGTTAATATTTTTTTAGGAGAAATGTTTTTTAAGATTCACATTTGGTGCATAACAATATTCAATTTGGTTTTTATTGTTTTTACTTAAAGGACAATTTTGGAACCATTGTTGATAGAGTTTAAATTGTTTACTCTTGATCCATAATAATTTCTTCTGATCTACAATAGTCTCACTCAATCACTAGTGAGTGAGAGTATCACGCTCCGGATGTATACTTGCCCAACGATACGGACGGTACCTCCTTGTGACAAATGATGGATACATCACTTTCACATAACTTATACAAGTCAAAACCCATGCAAAATAACAATAACCAAAATGACAAGATTAAAGGCATAACCAAATCACTCAACTGCAAATAGCAAAATATCCGTGCCGGGACGACTTAACATAGCAAACAAACCATCCAAGACAAAACACCAAAAGGAAACCAAAATTCACATAAGCGTTCATTTATTATAATATAAGTATAGAAAATCAAAAGTGCAATGAAATGCGAAAGAAAGTAATACGAAAACCCTCAATGTGACATGGGACAGGCGGACAAAATCTCCAACACATATATCTTTATTTGATACATGAGGAAAATAAATACAAACAGGGGTAGTAAGTCTAAATGACTCTGCGGGTATAAAAAAAATATTGCATGATATCTAAACAGCAGGAAAATCAATGGTACATGCAGTCTCACAAGAAACTCTATCAAGACTAGATCAAGGTATAAAAATATAATAGAATCTGTTACGGTACTACTCGTAATCACCAAGTAGCATATACATACCATTAACAAGTGTGACATAGTCTAACTAATGTCACAACCTTATCTCCAACATATGTACTATATCCCAGACATATGTGTTAGGACCGAAGGAATTTAGATATCTCCACAATGGTATGATATTGTCCACTTTGGGCCTAGGCTCTCATGGTTTTGCTCTTGGGCTCTACCCAAAAGGCCTCATACCAATGGAGATGTCTTTTCCTTATAAGCCCATGAACTTTCCCATGTGTTTTCAATATGGGACTTTATTTGCAACCTTGCAACCCTAACAATATATTCATAGAAAACTATTTTTCCTTGATAGTATTTGACATAAATAATGTCTATATGAAATTTTGTAATTTTTTGAAAATCATATAATTACTTATGTATTTTTGAAATTTGGTCTAAAAAGTTGAAATTTCAGGATTTCAGGATTCAATGGTAGCTAGATTTTTGGCTGAATTTAATTTATTTCAGCCATTAAGCCTCGTTTTTAGGGTTATTAACTATCTCTAATCCTCTGATATGCTTGGATAAGTATTCAAAGATGATTTTCTTGATGAAAATATGAAAATGGATGGTAAAAGAAGAATAATGAGGATTTGAGAAGGAGGATTAGATTCAAAATTGAATCTTTAACCTCATTACTTGGATTTTGAAATTTTCTAAAAGTTTAGGAACTCAAAATTATTGTTGGTGCAATAGTTGAAGATAGAGCATGTTTCGAGGAGGAGGTCCACCTTAGAGGCATGATTTGGACAAGAAAGGAGAAATTTTGAGGATGAGTGAATATTGAATGATTGAATGCTCAAGATTGAGCATTGAAGAAAATAGAAAGTAGGGAATCTTCGTGGGTTGTTGGAATTTTGGGATGAATCTTGAGAAAAGATTTTTGATGTATGTCAAAGGGGGAGAATGCAAGTTTAAGTTAGAAAACTCTCATTTATGCTTTGACATAAGAAGAAGAATGAAGAAGAAAAGTTTGGCTAATGAGTTAGTCTAACTTAAATATATTATCAAATGTCAAAAGGGGGGAGATTGTTGGTGCAATCGACCTCAGGTTAAGGTTGACTAGGTTGATCAAACTCGAGTTGACTCAAGTTAGATTTAGATATTTGATCAATATGTTAGTAAAAAGTCAAGTAGGTCAAGGTTGACCGGATACTTGACGATGTCGAAAGTCTAAGTGGGTCATAGAGGATCGGATACTTGGCACGAGATGAAAAGTCCAAGTGGGTCATGGTTGACCGGACACTTGGTGATCAAAATTTCAACAGGAAGTTAGTAAGAGAAAAGTCCAAGTGAGTCAAGATTGGTCGGACACTTGGTGATCAGAAGTCCAACGAGAAATTGGCAAGAAAAAAGTCCAAGTGGGTCAAGGGTGACTGGACACTTAATGATCAGAAGTCCAATGGATAGTTGGCAGGAGAAAATTCTAAGTGGGTCAAAAGGTGACTAGACACTTGGCGATCGGAAGTCCAATGGAAAATTGGCAAGAGAAAAATCCAAGTGGGTCATGGAGAACCAGACACTTGGCACAAGATGAAAAATTCAAGTGGGTCATAGAGGACCGAACACTTGGCGACGAGAGAAATCCTAATAGATCAAGGTTGATCGAATATTAGGCAACGAAAAGTCTTAACAGGTCAATAGCGACCAAATGTTAAGTAGAGTAAGTCCTGGTAAGTTGAGGTCAATTGGATACCAGACAAGACGTGAATTCAATCTTGAAAAGGCTGAAATTAGGATTACCCTAAACCTGTAATTCCAAGTTTGATGCTTGAGGAATCAATTGGTGCAATCGATTGAGGGCAATCGATTAACAACTTATTTCGGGTGGACAGAATGCTTTAGAATCGATTGGAGGATGACAATCAATTGGCGCAATCAATTGGTCAAACAAAAATAGTCGTTCTGGAGGTTTGAACGGTCAAATCTGACATGATAATCGATTGGTAAGTCAGGTCAATCAATTGGTAGTCGTATTTTAGCCCAATCGCAACCCTAGAAAAGGGGATTTTGTGGAGATTTGAAGTCGACGGTTCTTGGGGGGTTTTAGAGCAAAGTGTTGTTGTATTTCCAACCATCAAGAGATATTTTCAAGCAACAAAAGATCAAGCAAAGTAAGGTTTTGATTGTAAAGTCATTTTCGATTTCATTTGTCTTTGCATTCTTGTTTCTTGTTGTATTCTTATAATTGAGGGTTGTAAGAGGCTTCTCCGTCTCCGGAAGATTTCCGAAAAGGAGGATTTCATAGTGGAGAGAGATCACTAGGAGTAAGTGTTGGTGCAGGGAGCACTACAATCAAACCTATATTTTAATGTTGTCAAAGGTTTAAAGTTAAGTCATGTTGTGATCTAATGAACTGATTAAGTGTGCAGACTGACTTGACGGGTCTTCTGGACCAAACACCAGGCTGAACTCCAATTATGTCAGGAGGACCAGATAACTGGCAGGAAGCCCAAATAGGTCAGGAAGGACCAAATATCTGGCAGGAAGTCCAGTCGGATCAACGGGACAAGACAACTAGCTGAAGTTCAGATGGGCATCTAGTAGAAAATTTTGGTGGGTCAAGAGATTAGACGTAAATAAGACAAGTATGTTATTGGTAAGTGGAGGTAAGAAACTGAAGAAAGGGTTCCGATGAGGATGAGTCCCAGTGGGACTGTAGGTGTTGGTCCAACTTAGATCCAACCTGAAAATCTAAGTTGAGACCAAGACTAGATCTTGGTCTTAGTTAGATATGATCTAAGTCATAAATATATATTTTTTCATGTATTTGGACTAACATGTTTTGCAGGAGCTTGAAGAGCTGGAATGAACAATACTTCAGGCACCTCGGGTGAACGGAGGCGCCTCGGGTGAACGGAGACATCTCGGGTGAATAGAGGCATCTTGGGTGAACAGTGCTGGATAAGTAACGAGGATAGAGCTTAGCAGTGGAGGCGCCTTGGATGACTGAAAGGATCCCGAAGCTAATAAGCATGAAGGATGAGCTTCGCTATGATGCTATCACATCAATCATTGAAGGCGCCCAGATCATTGGAGGCGTCCTAAAGAGGATAAAGGTCAAAGACGTCGGATTGGATCAGCATGCATGGAGGCAACCCAGATGACTAGAGGTGCCCCAGTGCATTATAAAAGAAGTCTTCGGCCACAACTCAAGAAATCAATTAAAGATGTCATTCCTCGATCAATATTGCTTCGTTCTTATCTTGCAACTGCTGTGCTGCAACCTTACTACGTCGATCCACACTCGAGCAAATCTCTGCAACAAGAATGACACCGACAACGAGTTCCAATACTTATCGGTAAAATTGTAGTATTTATTTCTTATTGTACTTGCACAAGAAAGTGTAGTGTTACACTTTCTTCACCCTTGTATCTGATTTCTCTCTCCGAAGGTTATTCGGGAGAGAGTCTTAGTGGATTATCAGTCGAAAACATCCTAAGTGAACGTGGACCTTGGAGTAGTAGTCGTTGGGCTGCGAACCAAGTAACTGACTATGTGCTATTTTCATTCTTGTCTTAATTTATTTTTATTCCGCTATGGACTTGATTTTCGAAAAGTTTTTTAAACCCAAAAGATAAAAAGTTTTTAAAATTACACATAATTCACCCACCCCCTCTAATGTGCAAACGATCCTATAGTAGAGCCTTGGATTAGTCGTCTAAGAGGCGGATACCAAGTAATTTCCGGAGTTATGCATGTGGCGTCGGTATTAATTCAAGTTTCTATTGCGCATTCAAACAACGAACACAAGATCAAGATCAAAAAATATCAAAGATATTCATCCCTCCTCCCTCTAGCTTGCACAGTCCTAACAACTTATTCATATCAAAATGAGTAAAAATAAAAAGGGCACCTCTTTTTTATTAATATTAAAAGAATACTTTTTAAAATAAAATAAAATAGCACCTCATGTCCTCATCCTATATTTATTTCCTAGAATATCTTTATTCCAATATTATTATAGTAATTATAGGACATACCTGCTATAACATATAAAAAAATTACTTCAAATAATATTATAATATCTATGAGGCCATAGTTGTTATAAGTTGTACTTGATATAACCTATAATTGTGGCAAAAGGCGAAACGCTCGCCCCCAGCGCCCCCGCCAGTCCGTCCCAGGACCAACACGGAGGCTGATATAACCTATAATTGCTATAATGCGTAGTAGTCAACTTTGATCAAACTGCTTTAACTTATCAAAATTATACTCATAAAATATGTTTTACATATTCAACTCAAATCAATTGATCAATAACATATTATAGTCCTCATGAATCATAGCTATTATAACATATATACAAGTGCTAGTTAATACAACAACAATAACAATCGAGTTTTATCCCACTATATGAGGTCGGCTATATGGATTCTTTTACGCTATTGAACTCTATCCCCTACTATATCATCATCTATATTTAAATAAATTTTATCTTTGGTCTTCCTCTTCCTCGTTTAATGTGTGTATTTGTCATTATTTCACATCGCTTAACTGGGGCATTTATTGATCGTCTAAGTACATGTTCGTACCATCTTAAACGTGTTTCTCGGAGTTTTCCCTCAATAGATGTTACTCCGACTTTCT
>JBBUKS010000044.1:3465806-3475905 GCA_038050645.1 Hedychium gardnerianum
ATAATCATAAGAACTAGACAAACATATAGGAACTAATTTCATGTCATTCTGAGCTCTCTAGGTCAATCAACCGGTTATGGAGGATTTTTTTCTTCTTTTCTT
The DNA here is from genome assembly GCA_038050645.1 of Hedychium gardnerianum. Taxonomy (NCBI): domain Eukaryota; kingdom Viridiplantae; phylum Streptophyta; class Magnoliopsida; order Zingiberales; family Zingiberaceae; genus Hedychium; species Hedychium gardnerianum. Next base: position 3,465,909 of record JBBUKS010000044.1, read on the forward strand.
CTTTTTTTAATTTTGGACCAATTCTACTATGAATCCATGGATTCGTCGCCAAATCTGTAACGAATCCATGGATTTATCACCAAATCTATGACGAATCCAAGGATTCATCACAGAATTGGTCCAAAAAAAAAAAAAAATTCTCCAACATCGGTTGATTGACCTAGAGAGTTCAGAATGATATGAAATCAGTTTCTATGTATTTGTCTAGTTCTCCTAATTATTTCCACTCCCTCAAACATCAATTTTACCCAACAAATTGAGATTAGTGAATTATTTAACATGAATTGGATATTTCAGACACAAAATCACTAGTTTCAATATATGTCGGGTAAAATTGATTTTGCGGATATGGACATAATCAGGAGAACTAGACGAACACATAAGAACTGGGTTCATATCATTCTGAGCTCTCTAGGTCTATCAATTGGGTTCAGACACATTTATTTTTTAATTTTTGAAAAATCTGCGATGAATCTATGGGTTCGTCGCCAATTCGATGATGATTCCTATATTCATCGCCAATTTGATGATTAATCCTGATAAAGAGAATTAGATAAACACAATGGAACTTTTATGTCATTCCGAGCTCTCTAGGTTTATTAATCAATTTTGGACACATTTATTTTTTAATTTTTGAAAAATCTACGACGAAAACATGGATTCGGCGCCAATTCAGAGACGAATTTAGGGACAAATAATTTTCATCGCCAAAAAAAATTCTAAAATCTAAACATCAACCTGATTCCCCCATACCTTAACCTTCCTCTCCTCTCTCTTGGCGGCTGGTGGCTGCGGCGATCCCCTCCGACGGCGATGATCTCTAGCTGGTAAGCTCTGATTCCTCTCCCCTTACCCTCTTCTCTCCTCTCCGACGAGCATGCCACCTTAGCCGGCCGTGGCGGTTGGTCAGCCTTGGCCGACAACAGGAAGCAGTGGCAGCCCTAGGTCGGCCGCGTTAGCCCTAGGCTAGCCGCGACTGCCCTAAGCCAGTCATGACTATCCAGGGCCGTTCGTGATTATCCGGGGCAGTCCCTGGATGGTTGTTGGCCACGAGCTGACCGTGAGATATGGTATGTTGATGGTCGCGAGGCCATATATATATTTGTATGGGATGCTTTAAATTTGATTGTTGATTTCATTTTATTGTTTGTCACGTCTATATTTGACGTGTTTTTTTTTTTTACCTTTGTTAGGTATACTTACACTCATATTAACCATTAGTGTATTGTAGTCTAATGTGTTCATTATTTTACTATCTTATGTTTTCATTTTGTTTGCTATATGTGTTTCTCCATTTACATGTAAACTAAGTACATATTGACTATTAATGTATTGTCCAGTAGTTTTTATTAATGTTATAATAAATTATTGATAGACAAAATGCAGAATGAAAGAAGTTGGATGTAGAAAAAGAATTTACTTGGACGTCGAGGTTTAGCTGATGAGTTTATGACTGGGTTGAAATAATTTTTGAATTTTGCATCTAGTAATGTTGAGTATATGGATGAGAATAAGATAAGATGTCTGTGTAGAAAGTGTCACAATGGTAAATATTTACACTGCGATAAATTTCATCTTTGTAGATTTAGTTTTACCGCCAATTACTATAATTGGACATATCATGGCGAACCGTTTATATTTGATAAGGATTATGAACAAAACATACAAGTCTCAATTAGTGGGGATCAAAGTTATTATGATCAATTAAATTCATATCAGAAGATGATTGTTGATGCAGCGGGTTAGAATTTCATTCCCGAACTGACTAATGAAAGTTCTAGTTGTCCTCCAATAGTTAAACAAATATTTTCTACTTATGCATCATCATTGGAGGAGGTAGAAGCACTAGGTGTAGATGAAAATGCGAATAATGAAGCATATCTTCAATTTCAGGAAGTGTTGAGTACTACAGATGAACCATTATGGGCTGGTTGTGACAGTCATACTAAATTATCTCTCACTGCAAGACTGTTGAATGTTAAGGTAGAGCATAATGTGTCACAAGATTATTTTAATATATTTTTTTAAGTTATTGGAAAGGCATTGTCGCATGATCACATAATGCCCAATGATTTTTATAGTAGAAATCACTCGTGAAAGAATTAGGTCTTCCAGCGGAAAGAATTGATGTTTGTAAAGATGGTTGTATGCTATATTGGGGATATGATGAAGATGCATAGGTTTGTAAATTCTGTAATCAAGCTAGGTACAAGAGCACCAGAAGGAGTGAACAACGACGTAAATCATATAGTCAGTTATTTTATTTGCTTTAACTCTTAGATTACAAATGCTTTATGCATCAAAAGCCACTGCTGAACATATGACTTGACATGCAAATCATCAAACAAAATAGGGGCTAATGTGTCATCCATCAGATATAGAGGTTTGGAAAATTTTTGATAGAACATATATGAATTTGCGAAGGAGACTCAAAACATTAGGTTAGGTCTTTGTGCTAATGGATTTGCTCCATTTGGCAAATCAAGAAGAAATTATTCTTGTTGGCCAATTATCTTAACTCCATATAATCTTTCACCTGAGATGTGCATGAAAATACCCTATATATTTTAAACATTGGTTGTGCCAGACTCGCAAAATCTGAATAAGTTAATAGATGTTTATATGCAACCAATGATTGTAGAGATGAAACAACTATGAGATCAAGATTTTCCTGCATATGATGTTCATACTAATCAGATGTTTGTAATGATCGCTGCTCTTCTTTGGACTATAAATGACTTTCTGGCTTATGAGATGCTATCGAGATGGAGTACCACTGGGATCTTAGGATGTCCAATATGTATGGAGAGATCAAAGTCAATAAATTGAAATACGAGAAGAAACCAAGTTATTTTGATTGTCATAGATAATTTTTATCACCAAATTATAATTTCAGAAGGAATAAAGATGAATTCACTAAGAATAGAATTGAAAGAACACCTCTTCCATTGAGATTAATAGGTGAATAGATTTGGTGGTGAGTGCTTAACTTTTCATCTGTTATTGAAGATCTACATGGTATAACATATGAATATGGAAGTACACATAAATGGAAAAATATAGTATTTTTTGAGATTTACCGTATTGGTATAGTCATTTGATTCATCATAATATTGATGTAATACATATTTAGAAAAATATTTTTAATAATTTGATAAATACAATGATGGATATCGTCGAAAAAATAAAAGATAATCTGAATGCAAGAAAAAATATGTGACTCCTTTGTAAAAGACCAACTCTTGATGTCGATGAAAGTAGTAGGGGACCAAAGCCAAAGGTAGTTTATACATTGAATAAGGATTGAAGACGTGTTGTTTGTGAATGGTTGAAATATTTGAGATTTTTGGATAACCGATTATGTCTCTAATTTAGGGAGATGTGCCGATTTGAAGAATTCAAATTGATTGGCTTGAAAAGTCATGACTATCATATATTCATGGAAAGACTCATTCCTATTGCTTTTAAGGAACTCTTACCAAATTTTGTATGGGGTGTCATTACAGAGTTAAGTATTTTTCTTTATGATATTTCCTTAACAGTTTTGAGACATTCACACATGGAGACATTAGAGAGAGATATTCCAGTCATTTTGTGTAATTTAGAAAGGATCTTTCCACCCTCATTTTTTGATTTAATGGAACATTTTTGGGTTCACTTGCCATAAGAGGCCAAAGTTGGAGGTCCAATCCATTTTCGATGGATGTATCCATTTGAAAGGTAAAGTTTTCATCTTCTATACTTCATAAATTCATGCATAAAAATGACTAATTTTATTATATATTAATATCTAATACAATTCATTTTATTACAATCAGATTCTTATATCATTTGAAGAAAAAAATAAAAAATAAGGCAAGGGTTGAGGTCTCTATTGTTAATGCATACATTGTGGAGGAGGTAACAACCTTTGCATCATATTAATTTGATTCTCACATTTAGAGCAAAAGGCAAAGAGTGGGAAGAAATGATGAGGGCCTTATTGATCCCAATTTGAACTCATTTTCAATTTTTAACTACTTAGGTCGACCAAGTGGACCATAAAAGCAAAGATACTTAATTGGTCAAGAATGACGGGCAGCTCAGACATATATTTTATTGAATTGTCAAAGTATCATCATATTTTGAGTTAGTATATATATTTTTAATTTTTTATATTTCTTATGTAATAAAGATTTTTGTGTTATAATTTTTTTTAATGGTAGGATATTCTGAAAGTCGACACAAGAGTTTGATCGCTTCTACGATGTAGAATTTGCACCATGGTTCTAATCATATGTAAGTAGATAATCTGAAATTGGGGTTTGTGTTCAGTCATCCAACGATGGAGGTGCAAGCAATGATTTTTATGGTTTGCTGGATGAAATAATAGAGGTAGAATCCTAACCCAGAAATGCGAGTTCTCTTATTTATGTGTTGCTGATTTGACCCTGTTAGAGGGATGAAGGTGCATCAATGTTATAATTTGGTTAAAATAAATCATAATAGATTGTATAAGAGATATGAACCATTTGAGTTGGCACAACAAGCGATTCAAGTATTATATTCTTCATATCCTAGTTTGAAATGTGACAAGATTGATTGGTGGGTTGTTTGTGAAATGAAAACACAAAAAAAAATTAAGGAACGTTGGGAACACATTGCAAATCAACAAGGGGAAGTTGCGAATACATTTCAGACCGAGGAATATATTATTCCAACATTCGAGATCCTAGCGGAGTAGTGATAAATGTGGTTGCAAGTGAAATTCTTGAGAATGATGATGATGATGAGGGAGAGGAGGGGGAGGATGACAATGACAATGATAATGATAATGATAATGAGGACTTTGATTTTTGATTATGGGTAAGTTTTTTTTATGAGTAAATTTAGTTTTAATCTGCAAATTTATAAAACTAGTAGCTCAATTAGTTGTCTATATACTGTTTTATTTTTAAATTTATATATATTTTCTATTAAAACTCAGTATTTTTTCCTATAGGTCATTAGAGGTGGCATCTTGTCGTCACAGGTTTCATGCACTCTATGATCTTCATTATTCATATTGTAAGTGTTTTCATATTCTTCAATATGCATCAAATTTTTATTTATTTATCTTAATTTTGAATTTTGATTGATAGTTTTGACGGGGTGGCCATAGACGAAGTTCTGGCCAGTCTGATTCAATTCCTGAGATTGGACCTATGCCTCCCCATCAGGCAGGGCCTACCCATGCACCTTCGATAGTACCTTCCCATTCACCTTCGTCGATTCCTTCGCTACTTGACCCTCAAGTACCCGCCAGACACTCGGTTGCTATGATGCGAGACACTTGAGAGTGTATAGTCCCCTACAGAGATTCATAATCACTAAAGGCAAAATATTTAATTTTTCCAACTATATTAATTATTTAATATTGTTTGTTTGTAACTTTATGATATATTTCATAATTCTATATGTGTTATTCATGAGACTAATAGAATCGTGAATAAGCATTGGAGAGGGGATTTTATGACATATACAAACACTCCAACACCCACAAAAGAACTTAGGTGGAATGAGTTCAAGGTAGATCCCCTTTAGTTTGTATATGAAATTAAAGTGAATATATAATCAATTGTGTTTTTTCCATTACAACGTTCATTCACTTGGGACCCTAATGAGGAGTTGAAAATCAGGAGGATTTTCAAGAAAAAATACGATGATCACATCCGGCATGTACTTAATCATGCGAAGACCAGGAGAAAAAGCCACCCTCTATTATTGACGAAAATTGGATTAGAATCTCTAATTTTTGGGCAACTATGGAGAACAAACAAAAGAGTCAACAGAATAAAGAAAATAAAGCTTAAAATTCTAAAGATTCATCTACAACATATACGGGAGGCTCTATCAATATCGATGACAATACCCGTAGTTTGGTAAATTTTTAAACGCTCCCACTATTTTTTAAATCTATTTTAGACTATTATATTATTTCTAACAATATTTTTTTAGACCAAGGAAATGGGGAGAGAGATATTATTTATAGACACTTTCACCCGCACATTTCAAAAAAAAAAACCAAGACTTGGTGCAGAGATAGAGCTTAAGCAGTCATGGTTTGGATTAATCTTTATAACTTGGATTCAAGCAGAGTTATGTACCTGTTCTCTCTTTATATTATATGCATTTATATTATATCTAATTAACATTATATGTGTTTTTAAAATATTATTATTGTAATTTTATTTTAATTTTTTTATTACATTATAGGATAAATATGATGAGCTAGAGCTACTGATGAATCCAGCGGATCTGAGGCCTCCGTTGGTAATAATTTGGATTTATGGTTGGAGGCGAGTGGTGGGTCAAAAGGGGGAAGGATATTTGGAATGAGTTATTTGAGCAGAACTCATAGAGTTGCTAGTACATCTTCTTCCACACCATTAGCAGTATGGACACAAATTAATAACTTGGCTGAAGAAGTTATCTCATTGAAAGGGAGACTCACTCAAACAGATCAGGAAATGATTCAAAGAGATCAGGAAATGAGGTAAAGAGATCTAGAAATTAGCCAATTGTGCCAACAACAGGACATAATAATGCGACATCTTCAATTAGGCTTCGCTCAAAGTTAGATGTCTCCCGGTGATGGTGATGTTGATGGTGATGACCATGATGATGATGGTGGTGGTGATTATTCTGCGTGATTTTGTTTATGTATGAATGTTATTTGTCTCAAAATTAGTGCTTTTTACATTTAATTTTTGTAATTTTGATTAATACTATTAATTTATTTCAAACAGGGTTGGTAGAAATTGATCCATGTCAGAGGAAGTAAGTCTTCACATTATGTTTTGTGTTTGTTCATGAAATTTGTTTTCTTGTTTGTGCAAATACTTTTTATTTATTTTGATGTAGGAAAATAAGAAGAATGGGAGGAGAAGAAAGTGTCTGCCAAGGATGAAGAGAACGATGATTTATTGAGATGTTTGTATGAGATATTTTCATTTGTATTTGCTTGTTGAACTTAGAGAATGTTAGATATTTTTGGATATAATGACTTGTATGGATGGATTTGATATATTTGTTTTGACTTATTTTAGATATGTTTCATTTTAGATATGTTTGTTTTTTAATTGTATGATTGTAGATTTGGTTTGGAATGTTAAATATGATGTGTATGTTGGATGTATATGTGGATGTTAAATAGAATGTGTAGTTAAATAGGATGTATATGTTGGATTTGGTTTGGAAATGTATAGGATGTGATGTATTATGTTTACATGATGAAACTCAGATTCATCACAAATTTGCTAGGAATCCCATTTTCATCGTAAATCTGCGACAAAACTTAGATTTATTTCAGATTTGCGATGAATCCCATTTTCATCACAAATCTACGATGAAACTCAGATTCGTCGTAGATTTGTGAAGAAAATAGGATTGGTCGTAAATCTATGATGAATCTATGTTTTTCGCAAATCTGCGATGAAAACTAAATTCATCGCCAAATTTTGGACAAAAATAGATTTTCCTCGCATATTTGTATTTGGTGAATTTTACAATCATTTTTTTTCATCGCAAAATAGATACAAATTTTGCAACGAAAAAAAAAATCATTGTAGAATTTGCGACGAATTTATATCTTTTTGTTGCGGAATTTGGCGATGAGTTATTCGTGACAAAAAAAATTTTGTAGCAAAATTCATCGTAAATATTTTTTGCGATGAATTTTTTAATAAAATTCGTCGCAAATTTGCTATTTTTTTGTAGTTCATGTCTTCATCAAATATAGTATTAGTTGTTTCTTCAACTTTTAGAGAGTGTTTGTTATAGACTCTATATGACCTACTAGTTGTTGTGTACCCTAAAAAGATTCCACTTGTTGACTTAGATTGAAATTTTCCTAAATAGTCTTTTGTATTTAATATATGTACTTTACACCCAAATACCCTTAAGTAATTTATTGTAATAGATTTCATTCATAAGGGATTTTATTATATAGTTTATTTATTAGAATTCTATTTTGGATATAACAGGTTATACTAATTGTCTCGGCCTAGAATTGATTAGTTAGATTATATTCATTTAATATGGTTCTAGCTACTTTTTGTAGAGTCTTGCTAATATTCCATTTTGTTGAGGAGTTCTAAGGCATAAAAATTCATGGTGGTACCCATTAGTTTGGCAAAATTCATTAAACTTATGATTTTAAAATTTCCCTCAATGATCACTCCTTATTCTTTTTATTTTAATATCTTTTTTATTTTCTATTAATTTACATAAAGTGTTAAAGTTTTCAAAGGTTTCATCTTTAGTTTTTAAGAATTTTACCCAAGTAAATCTTGAGTAGTCGTTAATTATTACTAAGAAGTATTGATTTCCAATTAGTGACTTAGCCCTGTGGGAATCAAATAGATCTAAGTGTAGGAGTTCAAGAATTGAATTGGTTTGATTTAAATTAGTTGGTTTGTGAGTTGATTTAGTCCGTTTTCCTTATTGACAAGTGTTACAGATTATATTTTTTGAGTTCTTTAATTTAGGTAGAACTCTAACTAACACATTTTGACTCATTTTTACATGAGTTTTAAGTGAGTGTGACCCAATCTTCTATGCCACAACTTAGTTTCATCTTATTGTGTCAGTAGACATTTATGTGAGGAGCTTGGTAGGTCTATTGTGTAGATGTTATTCTTCCTAATTTCTTTAAGTATTACTCTAGGACTTTCAATGTTCTTATTTAGGCATTCTGAGTTAGAAAATGTTACTAGGTAACTAGAGTAACAAATTGACTAATACTAAGTAGATTGAATTCAAATTTATTTACTAGTAGTACTTTACGGAGAAAAAAAATTTGTGTTCAATTCAATGTTACCTTAAGTTTTTCATTGTTGTGAAATGCAACTGATCCTTGGTTCTTGAGTTTTAGTTTGGTGAACTTCAATCTGTCTCTAGTCATGTGTCTGGAGCATCCACTATCTAACATCCATTGGTCAAAATCTTTATGTTCCTACACATAAAATATTTTGATTTGAATCCAACTTTTAGGAATTTTAAGATAGAATGATTGATTTCAACTAGTTATTCCATCTCACCCAATCTAGGTTATCAAACATGTTACTCCTATGGGTTATTTGTGAGATGAAACTTAATGTAAATAGTTATACAGATTTTGAGTTAATTTTTAAATTAATTTTTAGCTAAATTAAGTTGAATTAGGTTAAGTTAATTTATACACATTGGTTTTATTTAGTTAAATTTATTAATTTAAATAAATTAGTCAATTACGTTAAATTAAGTTAAATTGATTTGGTAATTAGATTTACTTATATTGTCTAAATAAATTAAAAATTTAAGAAGATTAATTTAGATTGATAAATTAAGTTAGATTATTTACTTTAAATAGATTAACTTAAGTATGTTAAATAAATTAAGTTAGTTAAATTTGATTAAGTAAAATTTAATTAAGTTGAATGAATTAACTAGATTAATTATTTAGATTAAATGAAATTAAGTCAAATTAATTAGGTTAGTTCAATCAAACTAAAAATTATTGAGCTTAGCATCTCACCCCTTCCTAGATTTTCAAACAAGAGAACCTTATAGTTATGATAAAATAGTTAATAATTTGTTTGAATTTTAAAGAGGGTTGTTTGATTTTGTGTTAGATTCAAACTTAGCTTTGCGGCCTATAAATTGGTATTTTTAGCATAAGCATACAGCCTATGGTGAATCACAACGGGTATCATTAAAGTAACGTGCCTAAGACAAAGCTTCACCAAAACAATCAACTCATAGAACTTAGTACTAAGTTTTGGTTTAACTAGCTCATGTCTAACTGGGTAGCTTCAGCTAGATCCACTAAGTTGATTGCACCAGGTAAAACACATATGATTTAACCTAGACATGCATTCTGTTGGTGCAGGGAGCACCAGAATCAAACCTATGTTTTGATATTGTCAAAGGTTCAGAGTTAAGTCTTATTGTTATCTGATGAACTAATCCAGTGTGCAGGATCTCAACTCTGAAAGCC
>JBBUKS010000044.1:3490239-3508116 GCA_038050645.1 Hedychium gardnerianum
GACATATCTGCTGCAACAATGAGCTTCTCCACAACTTTGAAGAAGTCAAAGATGGGGACAAGTTGTTCATGAGGAACTCAACAACCTCGGACATCGTGGGCCAAGGAAAAGTGGTGCTGAAGATGACCTCGGGCAAGAACCTTACTTTGAACAATGTATTGTATATTTCGGAGATTCGAAAGAATCTAGTGTCTAGATCATTGTTAAGAAAGCATGACTTTCGTAGTATTTTTGAGTCAGACAAAGTTGTATTTTCCAAGAATGAAATATTTGTAGGAAAGGGTTATGTAACTGATGGGTTATTCAAGCTCAGTGTAATGACGATTAGGCTTAAGGTTAATAAAGTTGCAAACTCTTCCATTTATATGCTTGAGTCTTCATGTTTATGGCATGGTAGACCCGGACATGTCAACTACGATGTGTTGCATAAATTAATAAACATGCAAAGTATACCTACATTTCACCTTGATCTGAAGTACAAGTGTAAAACTTGTGTTGAAGCTAAAATGACAAGATCATCCTTTTAACATATTGAAGAAGCAATGAACTACTCAACCTAATTTACACCGATGTATGCGACCTAAAAGGAACGCTGACACGTGGTGGGAATAAGTATTTTATCACTTTTGTAGATGATAACACAAAATCATGTTATGTATATATTCTCAAAAGTAAGGATGGAGATATAGAAAAATTCATTCTCTATAAAAATGAGGTTGAAAATCAACTTAATAAAATAATTAAGGTGGTTCGAAATGACTAAGGCGGTGAGTATGTATCACCATTTGCTGAATTGTGTGTTGAACATAGGATCAAACACAAAATAAAAGCTCCATATACTCCTCAGCAAAATGGAGTTATTGAGCGAAAGAATCAAACTCTAAAGGAGATGATGAATACTCTTCTATTGAGCTCTAGACTGCCAAAGTTCATGTGGGGGGGGAGCTGTATTAACAGCTAATTACCTTTTAAATAAGGTACCCCGAAAGAAAATAGATAAGAGCCCTTATGAGTTATGGAATGAAAGACAATCATCCATTAAATATTTGTAAATGTGGGTGTGTCTTGCTAAAGTTTTGGTGTCTGATCCGAAAAGGATTAAGATAGAATAAAAAACTGTTGATTGCATATTCATTGGATATGTATGTAACTGTAGTATGTATCATTTTTGTGTGTACAAGTTACAAATACCGAATATACACAAGAACTCGATAATAGAATCGAGAAAAGCCTTGTTTTTCGAGCATGTGTTTTTGTATCAGTCCCGAGAGAAAGCAAATTTCTTAAAACAGGCATATGAAACACAAGAAGAAGATGATGATGAACCAGTTGAGGTTAAACTCAAACGAAGTAAAAGAGCTCAGGTTGGAAAATCCTACGGAACATATTTTATCACTTCATATTGGAAAGTGAGCCTCAAATTTACTCAGAAGCATTAAACTCTTCTGATGGACCTCACTAAAAAGAGGCAATTGTATCTGAGATATACTCTATCTTGTAAAATTATACTTGAGAACTTATGGATCTTTCTCTAGGAATTAAACCACTAGGTTGCAAGTAAATTTTTAAGAAGAAAATAAAATTAGATGTCACGATTGATAAGTACAAGGCGAGATTGGTAATTAAAGGTTATCCAGAACGAGAAGGTCTTAATTACTTTGATACGTATTCTCCAGTGTCGAGAATAATTTCTATTAGAGTATTGTTGGCTATCGCCGCTCTATAGAATCTGAAAATACATCAGATGAATATAAAGACAGTCTTTCTAAATGGAGATTTAGAAGAGAAAATATACATAGAACAATCTGAAGGGTTTTCTGTGCCAGGATAGAAAAACAAGGTTTGTAGATTGATGAAGTCGTTATACGGCTTGAAACAAGAACCAAAGCAGTGACATGAAAAATTTGACAATGCCATGAAGGAATGTGGATTTAAGATCAATGAATATAACAAATGTGTCTACATAAAAGCCACAGAGAATGACTATATTATTTTATGTCTTTATGTAGATGATATACTTATCATTGGGAATAATGATAAGATACTCAAATCCACTAAAGATATGTTGAACTCAAGATTTGACATAAAAGATATGAGCATAGCTGATGTGATTCTAGGAATTAAAATTCTTATAATAGAAGAAGGTCTTGTTCTTGGTCAGTCCCACTATGTGGATAAGATTCTTGAGAAACTCACTAAGGGTGATACTGCGTTGGCACAAACGTCGATAGATACAAGTCAACATCTATCAAAGAATCGAGGAGGAAGTATCTCTCAGATAGAGTACTCTCGAGTGATTGGAAATATGATATATCTGATAAGTTATATATGAGCACAGTAAGTAACTGAGTAGATACACGAGTAATCCCGGTGTTGAGCACTAGAAAGGGATAACAAGAGTATTGAGGTACTTGAGGTATACTCATGAATATGTACTACATTATATAAGATATCCTGTTGTGATCGAAGGATACAACCGGATATCTGAATTTGTAGCTCTTAACAAAAGTGGTGAAGAGGCTAAATGACTACGACAATTCTTAGAAGATGTTCCTAGATGGCCGAAACTGGTATCGATAATTTGTATACATTTTGATAGTCAATCAGTAATTGGTCGGACACAAAGCCATCTGTATAATGGTAAATCTAAAAATATATGTCATAGACATAATATCATTAGACAACTATTCTCTACGGGAGTCATCACTATTGACTATGTGAAGTCAAAGGATAACTTAGCAAATTCATTAACTAAAGAGTTAAATAGAAAGTTAGTTGCAAGCTCATCAAAAAGGTTGGGCTTAATGCCTATGAGAAATATTAGTGCAAAAATATTCAACTTATGCATACTGGAGATCCCAATAACTAGGTTCAAAGAGACAACTTAACTGCACAGACAAATTTGCTCACTATGAGGGTACGACCCAATGGATCAATGAAGGATGGAGGTTAAGCATATGACTTTTAATAATCGAGTAAAGTAAATGTAAAATACTCTTGAGAGATCACCTATGTGAGAAAGAAGTGTGGTTGCTTCGAAGAGAATTGGAGGCACAATTCTTAACACTTCTCATAGAACCAAGTGTGTTCATGGCCAAAAACGAACACACTCATGAGAACTGAATTGCATTAGGAAGAGTATTGGGTGAGAAATGTCAATGTTTACACAAACAGCAGAACAGTTCAAAGATATCGTGTCCACTATCAGCCAGTAAGCAAATAGATCTTCACAAGAAAAAGTTCAAAGGGTAAAACCTACCTATTCTATACTGGACTCAACTGAATGAATGCTATCACATACCCTATTTCCATTCATGTGAAGGATTGTTGAAAATATGAATGGAATAAAGAGGTGAAGAGGAAAGAGGCTACATTGTGAATGAAACTTTAGTCCCACATTGGGAGTTTGAAAGCATGTAGGTTGGTTTATATTGTTGCACATGCATGTATGATGTGAACAAATGCATGGGGAGAGACTCTCTTTCACGCGTGGGTGCACAGGGGGTGCAAATTCAGGGCCTGGATTACACTGAACCAATTTGACTCGTGTGCGAGCATGACCTGCGTGTGCCCAATGCGGGACTAGTCGGGGCAAAATTTGTCCAAGTGGAACAACCAATATTTTGCCACTTGAATCTTTTTGCTATCTGCTCAAGAGTGTAATAGAAGCATTAATCTGAAGTTAATGACGCTTTCGTAACCTCTCGGACAATAATAGCCGATAAGTAATGGCAATTTAATGGTCATAAATTGGTCATTCATTGTAGCCAGGGGTGAACACTCCTATAAAAGGAGGCCTTGACCATGAGCAAAAGAGAGACATAAACAGAAGCAATAGTGAAATTCCTCCACCTTCATTTCCCCAGTTCTTCTCTCTCTGTTGTGCACTTTCGCTCGACATTATCATCGTAATAGCATTCGGATACTCTCTCGGTTTGCCATGAACAACTAGTGCTTGGTTGTCTACATGGTTTTTTTCGTTGTATCCTTGGAAATAGACTTCCGTCGTGAACTCTAAGCACTGCTGGAGGAGACGAATTTGTTTTAAGGAAACTGCGTTGAACTCAAGCCTCGACGTCTACTCAAGATTTTTTAGTCAGTAATCATCCAGTCGAGATTTTCCAGTCAGGAGTCATCCAATCAGGAGTCATCCAGTCAATATTTTCCAATTAGGAGTCATCTAGTTGAGATTTTCCAGTCGGGAGTCGGGCATACAAGGTCGCCCAATCTTCCAGGCAACCCACAGTCTTCCCAAACAACTCTTCCTTCCCTGCTTAGCAGCCTGAGATTATCAACTCAGGTCATTTCGACAGATAAGACTGTTTTGATTCTATAATTTCAAATTCAGTTTTCCCCTGTAATCTCCGGCATATAAGATTGTCCAACAATTCCTACCCATATGAAGTAGTTATTGGAAGTCTCGTCCCCTCTGTAGTTAGGCAATTAAATGTTTTGATGAGTTGGACAAAAGATCTAATTTAGGTTGGTTATTATATCTAACTTGTGTGTTAAGTTGGCCAAGATCTACCATGTATACAAGTTGAATTGGCGTCGTTGATGCAATCGACCTCTAGTCATGGTTGACAAAGCTTGAGTTGGGTTTGGATATTTAATCAATATATTTAATGGTAGCGATATGTCAAGTGAAAAGAGATTTTGTTTGAGAGAAAAATTATTAGTGCAATCAATCTTGGGTCAAAATTGACCAAGTTGTGTTTTGATGGTTTGGACATGGATGGTTGAGAGAAAAATCAAATAGATCAAGGTTGATTAGATATTTAATAGTAGAAAAATCCAAGTGGCTCATGGTTGATCAGACACTTGATGGTTGGAAGTCTAATAGGGAGTTGACAAGAGAGAAAACCAAGTAGATTATGGAGGATCGAACACTTGACATGAGAGACGAACTTCAAGTGGGTTATGGAGGATCAAATATTTAACATAAGATGTGAAGTCAAAGTAGGTCAAGATTGACCGAATACTTGGCAATGAGGGAAGTCCTAATAGATCAAGGTTGATCGAATATTATGTATAAGATGGAAAGTGCTAACAGGTCAAGGATGACCAAATGATAAGCAATGGTGAAGTCCCAACGGGCTAAGATTGCCAGATGCTACAATGATGAAGTCCTAATAGGTCAACATTGACCGAATTCTAAGCAAAGGAAGTCCCAACATATCAAGACTAACCCGATGCTAGGCAAAGGAAGTCATGATAGATTGAGGTCGATCGAATACTAGACAATGTGAGAATTCAGCATTGGTAAGGTTGAAATAGAGGTATCAATCAATTGAGGGGGTTTAAGAGGATTTGCGATGTGATCAATAGACTGATGTGGTTCATTAGTCAAGTGATGATACTATTAAAGCAAATAGAATGTCTGAAATTTGGCCAATAAACTCGACTGATCATGATCATTCTATTGATGGAGATGATCAGTCGACTGATGACACAATTGCAGTGAACAAAAAGTTTCTGAGTTGATTCGAGAACTCGATTGTTAATGAAATTGTCAACTAGTAGGGTATAACAGTTGACTATTGTGGTCAATGCTGAACTGGAAGAGTCATTCTATGTGCAACATTTGAATTCTAAAATAACAATCTGTTGTTGCAAGATGCATCATACGATCGAACCTAAGTTTTGAAGTTGGTAAAGGGTTAAAAGTTAAGTCATTTTGAGACTTAATGTTCTTGATCAAGCTTACAGGAAAGTTCTAGTTAAGGCTAGGTAAGGAAGTCCTAGTTCAGGCTAGGCAAAGAAGTCATAGTCGGAGGGACTAGGCAGGAAGTCTGGATAGATCGAGGACATCGGGCAAGAAGCCCTGAGGATCGAGGACACCAGGCAGGAAGTTTAGATGGGTCGAGGGCCGGAAGTCTAGCGAAAAGTCTCGAGAGTCAAGATCAAGCTGAGCAAAAGTCTAAACAGGTCGAGTGGACCAAGGTTTGACATCAAGTAAACTCTCATGAGTAGAGTGGTGAGAACGCGCTCTCGGAAAGAGAGTAGTAGGCATTGGTCAAACCTAAGATTTCATGGGAAACCTGAAGTTGAGACAAGACAACTTGGAAAGCTTTCAATCATACAACTATTTGCATGTTTAATACTATGATGTGGGAAGCTAAAATGGGAGTTGGTCGGAAATAGTGGACTCCAGGCGCCCGGAGAGGATCCAGGCGATTGGATGTCCAGCCATCCCTAGTACATCTAGGCACCCTGAGTTCATCCAAGCACCATGTTAGCTCAAAATCGAGCCCTGCGTCCAGTTGAGTTGGCATGCCATGATTGGGTGGTGAACGTCAGCTTCAAGGCGCCAGAGAGGGATCCAGACGCCCGGGAAGGGATGAAGACGAAGTGGAAGAGGCGGGATAAAGTTTTGTCTGGATGGTGCTACATCAATAGTCCAGCATCCGGAAGTGATCCAGGTGCCCGGGAGCTGACGGAGTCGGATCAGATAGGTCTTGCTGGAGGCGCCCTGAGTCGATCCAGGCACCTAGAGTCAACTATAAAAGGAGATCTCGACCAGAGCCTTAGTACACACTTTTGAAGAGCCATTCTATGCTTTCTACCCCTCGAACCGCTATGCTCATCTCTGCGCTCAAGCTTCAACGTCGCAACACCACCACGAGCTCAAATGAGCCTAGCATTTGGTAATGCTTCATTGTTGCATCCAATTATTGTATTCATTTTTTTCTATTCGGATTTATTCTAAGAGTTAGTAAGATTGTTACTGAACTCTATCTTTGTAAAAGAAACAAATTTTCTTTTCTTTTGAGAAGAAGGTTAATAGTGATTGCCCATTGAAAGCGGTCAAATTGACTACGACCCTTGGAGTAGTAGCCACGAGACTACGAACAAAGTAAAATCAACCTATTTTTTCTATTATGCTTTTTTATATTCCACTGCACGATTTTGTTTTTCGAACGAATTCTAATCGCATACAAAACATGCTATTCACCCCTCTCTAATACTTTCTCAATCCACCTGGCTTTATTTTTCCATACTGAATTTCTTTATTAATTCCTAGCATTTTGAAGAACTTGAATTGACCAAATATAGACCTAAATCAAATTTTAAATTAGTTGAACCAAACACAAGAATCACATCTAACCATCCAAATGATCAGATAATAGGAGACCCAAATCTAAGAGTCAGAACCAAATCTTCACTTAGAAATTTGAGCCAAATAACCCTAATGACTATCAAAAAAAAACCCTAAACTATAGAAGAGGCACTGCTTGATCCCGATTGGATTATTGCAATGCAAGAAGAGTTAGCCCAATTCAAGAAAAACCAAGTTTGGAACTTAGCAACCATACCTAAAGACAAGTCCCTAATTGACACCAAGTGGGTTTTTCGAAACAAACTAGATGACAAAGGTGAGATAGTTAGAAACAAAGTCAGGCTAGTGGCCAAAGGATTTAGTCATGTAAAGGGATTAGACTATGACAAAACATATGCTCTAGTTGCTAGACTTGAGTCCATTAGGATGTTGCTAACTTACGCTGCACATAAGGGCTTTAAATTATATCAAATGGATCTCAAGTCCACCTTCCTAAATGGGCTTATAAAAGAGGAAGTATATGTAGGTCAATTACCTAGATTTGAAGATCTTGACTACCCAAACCATGTATTTAGATTTAAGAAAGCCCTATATAGATTAAAACAAGCTCCAAGAGCTTGGTACGAAAGGTTATCCACCTACTTAATGTTTAAAGGGTTTAATCAAGGTCAAATTGACCCAACCTTATCGTGAAAACCTTAGACAAAGAAATTTTTGTAGCCTAAGTTTATGTGCATGATATAATATTTGGATCAACCAACTCTAAATTTTTGAATGAATTCACCAAACTAATGGAAAACGAATTTGAAATAGGCTTAGTAGGAGAACTGCATTTCTTTTTAGGATTACAAATAAAACAAACTCAGGATGAAATTTTTGTTTACTAAAATAAATATGCTAAGAAATTAATAAAAGAAATCAGTATGGAAAATGCCAAAGAGTCTCACCTAACTGTTGTCAAAAGGATCATAAGATATATCAAAGGAATCCTAAATATAGGAATGTGGTACCCTAGGACAAATAACTTAAACTTATTGGGGTACTTAGATTCAAATTATGTCGGTTGTAAGCTAGATAGAAAAAGTACAAGTGGTAGCTGTCATCTATTAGGTCAATGTCTAGTCAACTGGAGTAGTAGAAAGCAATATTATGTTGCACTATATACAACTGAGGCTGAGTACATAGCAATGGGAGAATGTGTAGCTCAACTCTTATGGATGATGCACACACTAAAGGACTTCCAACTTAACTACAAAAATATCAAAGTCCTAATTGACAATATAAGTTCAATTAACTTAACAAAAAATATAATCCATCACTCAAGGACCAAACACATAAAAGTTAAACATCACAAGAAACCATATAGCTAAAGGTGACATTGTACTAGACTATGTTGAATCCAAGTCTAACCTAACTGATATCTTCACCAAACCTCTTCCAGAAGCTGAGTTCAGTACACTCAAAAGACAACTAGGAATATGCATGGTAGAATAGGAATTTCATTTCTTTCTTGCATGCTACTTATTATATAATATATTTATAGTATTTATGCAAAATGGACTTAGCTTAGGTTCTACCTTAGAAATCATGATCCTATAGAAATCTTAAGGAGCCAGAATGTCTCACAACCCCTAGGTCTAACTTATTTGCGTATTGAGACACGTAGAACGACGTGAGATGTTTAGGAATCTACTCTAGATTCAAGATGTAGAAAAAGTACATCAACATTAAATCAAAAGGAGTCTAACTAAAAAATAATCACATAATGTGACTAAACTCAAACTTGACTCAATGATAAATCTATATCAATTGGGTTAAACTAAAAGAGCTCAGACATTCCATTAAGGACTAATTATTAGATGTTTATTTTAACTAATTAGTTTCAATTTTTTTTCCACATGCTTGAATCATAAGGTTATAAAAATATAAAACATAAAAAATTATCTTATTAACACATTTACTTAGACTTAATTAAGTCATTCTTTACTAACTTAATTTTTGTTCCTCCTTAAAAAAATATTTCTTTTCACTTAAATTTCTTGTCTTTCCTTAAATATTTTTTGAAAAAATCTACAAATTTTTCTCTTTACTAAATGTTTTTCTTTTCTTAAATATATTTTTGAAAACTTGTTTTTCCACAAAATTTTTCTTATAAATATTTTCCAACAATTACCACTTAAAAGTGTTTTCAATAATGTTTTGTTCAATTTCTCTTCACTTAATTGTTTTCATAAAAATATTTTTACAAAATTCGTTACATTAAAATTCTATCTTGAAATGTTTTCCTTAACTCCTTTAAACATGTTTTTGAAAATTATTTTAGAATATATTTTTGACTTTAAACCCAGATTTTGATATATGGCAAAGGGGGAGAAAAAGAAAATGTCAAGTAAAATGTTAAAAAAATACCCCATGCATAAATTCAGGGGGAGAGGTCAAATTAAGGGGGAGTAAAAATAAAGAATATGCGTTAAGTGCTTATACTAACTGTGAACTTTATTTCTTTCTGTACTTAGATGTTGTTTACTATCACTCCCTCAAATTTTTTGCTATATTTAACTTAACTTTAACCATATTGCAATAATCAAAAGGGGGAGATTGTTGATGCAAGAAGTATCATACGATCGAATCTAAGTTTTGATATTGGTAAAAGGTTAAAAGCTAAGTCATTTTGAGGTGCTTGAACAGGAAGTCCTAGTTAAGGTTAGGCAAGGAAGTCTTAGTTGAAGCTAGGCAAGGAAATCTTGGTCGGAGTGATTGGACAGGAAGTCTTGACAGATCGAGAAGCCCTGGGGTCGAGAACACTGGACAAGAAGCCCTGAAAGTCGAGAACACCAAACAGGAAGTATAGAAGGGTCAAGAGTCGAAGGTTTAGCAGAAAGTTTCGAGGGTCAAGATTAAGCTGAGCAAAAGTCCAAATAAGTCAAGTGGACCAAGGTTTGACACTAGGTAAACTTTCCCGAATGGAGTGGTGAGGACGCGCTCTTGGAAAGAGAGCAGTAGATGTTAGTCCAACCTAAGGTTTCACAGAAAATCTAAAGTTGAGACCAGACAGTTTGGAAAGCTTTAAATCATACTATTATTTTTCTGTGCTAACACTGTGATGCAGGAAGCTAAAAATGGGAGTAGGCCAGAAATAGGGGACTCCAGGCGCCCAAAGATGATCCAAGCGACTAGAGTTTCGGGCACCCGGAAGGGATCCAAGCACCTTGATGGCTCAAAATATAGCTTGCGTCCAGATGAGGTGGCATGCCCTAATTGGGCGCTACACGTCAGCATCCAGGTGCCCAGAAGGGTTCCAGGCGCCCTAGATGGGATAAAGACCAAATGAGATAGGATAAAGCTTTGTCCATATGGTGCTACATCATCAGTCCAAGCGCCCGAAAGGGATCTAGGCCCCCAGGAGCCTACAGAGTTGAATTGGATAGATTTCACTGGAGTCACCTTGAGCCGATCCAGGCACCCGGAGCCAGCTATAAAAGGAGGTCTCGACCAGAGCCTCATAACACACTTTTAAAGAGTCATTCTGCGCCTTCTACACCTCAAAACGCTACACTCATCTCTACGCTCAAGCTTCAACGATGCAACAACGCCGCAATGTCGCTACGAGCTCAAAATTTGATTCAACTCAAAATTTGATTCAACCTAATTATTATTTTTACTTAACCAAAGAAGACAACTAGGAATGTGCTTGGTAGAATAAGAATTTCATTTCTTTCTTGGATGCTACTTATTATATAATATATCTATAGTATTCTTTGTTTATACAAAATGGATTTAGCTTAGGCGGTAGAAATCATGATCCTATAGAAATCTTAAGGGTCAGAACGTCTCACAACCCCTAGCTCTAACTTGATGTGTATTGAGTCATGTAAAACGATGTGAGATGTTTAGGAATCTACTCCAGATTCAAGATATAGAAAAAGTGAATCAACATGATTCAAAAGGAGTCTAAATAAAAATTAATCACATAATGTGACTGAACTCAAACTTGATTCAATGATCTATATCATTTGGGTTAAGCTAAAAAAGCTCAGATATTCCATTAAAGACTAATTATTAGATATTTATTTTAACTAATTAGTTTCATTTTTTTTCCTTTATCGTTTTTCACATGCTTGGATCATAAGGTTCTAAAAATAAATTAAAAAAAAATCTTATCAACCCATTTACATAGACTTAATTAAGTCGTTCTTTATTAACTTAATTTTTGTTCCTCCTTAAATTTTTTTTCTTTCCTTATTTTTTTTTAAAATATTTTTTCTTTATTGTTAAATTTATGTTTACAAAGATTTCTCTTTACTAAATGTTTTTTATTTTCTTAAACATATTTTTGAAAACTTGTTTTTCCTCAAAATTTTTGTTATAAATATTTTCCAACACTTACTACTTAAAAGTGTTTTCAATAATGTTTTGTTCTTTTCATTAAAATTCTTTCTTGAAATGTTTTGTTTAACTCCTTTAAACATGTTTTTGAAAAAAAAAAATTAGAATATATTTTCGACTTTTAACCCAGATTTAAATATATGGCAAAGTAAGGGGGGGTGTAAGAAAAATGTTAAAAATACCCCATGCATAAATTAAGGGGGGGGGAGGTCAAATTAAAGGGAGTAAAAGAAAAAAAGAATATGCGTTAAATGTTTATATCAAGTGTGAACTTTATTTCTTTTTTGCACTGAAATGTTATTTACTATCACTCCCTCAATTTTTTTTTGTTATATTTTAACTTAACTTTAACCATGTTGTCAATAATCAAAAAGGGGAGATCGTTGGTGCAAGAAGCACCTTATGATGAAACCTAAGTTTTGATATTGGTAGAGGGTTAAAAGTTAAGTTATTTTGAGGTTTAATGTGCTTAATCAAGCTTGTAGAAAAGTCATACTTGAGGCTAGGCAAGAAAGTCTCAGTTGAGGCTTGGCAAGGAAGTCCTGATCGGGGGGACTGGGCAGGAAGTCTTGACAGATCGAGGACATCGGGCAGGAAGTCATGGGGTCAAGGACACTAGGTTGGAACCCCCATCATGGACACCATGTAGGAAGTCTAAATGAATCGAGGGCCGAAGGTCTAGCGGAAAGTCCCGAGGGTCAAGATCAAGCTGAGCAAAAGTCTAAATATGTCAGGTGGACCAAGGTTTGGCACCAGATAAACTCTCCCGAATAGAGTGATGAGGACGCGCTCTTGGAAAGAGAGCAGTATATGTTGGTCCAACCTAAGGTTTCACTGGAAACCTAAAGTTGAGATCAGACAACTTGGAAAGTTGCCAATGGTACTACTATTTGTCTGTGTTAATACTTTGATGCAGGAAGCTAAACATGGGAGTTGGACGGAAATAGAGGACTCCAAGCGCCCAGAGAGGATCTAGGCGACCGGATGTCTAAGTGCTCGAGTTCATCCAGGTGCCTTGTTATCTCAAAATCAAGTCTCGCGTCCAGCTGAGTTGGCATGTCGTGATTGGGTGGTGCACATTAGCTTCCAGGAACCCAAGAATGGATGAATACGAAGCATAAGAAGTGGGATAAAGCTTCATCCAAATAGTGCTACATCAGTAGTCCAGGCACTCGAAAGTGATCTAGGCGCCCGGGAGCCAACGGAGTCGAATTGGATAGGTCTTGCTGGAGGCACCCTGAGACGATCCAGGCGCCCGGAGTTAACTATAAAAGGAGGTTTCAACCAGAGCCTCAGTACACACTTTTTAAGATCCATTCTACGCCTTCTACACCTCAAAACACTACGCTCATCTCTACGCTCAAGGTTTAACGGCGCAACAACGTCGTGACCCCGCTACGAGCTCAAACGAGCCTAGCATTTGGTAATGCTTCATTGTTCAATTATTGTATTCATTTCTTTCTGTTCAGATTTATTCTAAGGGTCGATAAGATTGTTACTGAACCCTATCTTTGTAAAAGAAATGAATATTCTTCTCTTTTGGGAAGAAGGTTAATAGTGATTGCCCATCGAAAGCGGTCAAAGTGACTGTGGGCCTTGGAGTAGTAGCCACGAGGCTACGAACCAAGTAAAACCAACCTGTCTTTTCTATTCTTCTTTTTTATATTCCACTACACAATTTTGTTGTTTGAACGAATTCTGAATGCGTACGAAGCTCGCTATTCACCCACTCCCCTCTAGCGCTTTCTCGATCTAACACAATCAACTAATGGTGACATGCAATGAACTATTAGGTGATTTTTAGTCATGATATCAACCCTATAAAGGAGGGTTTTGTGGAGAATTTTAGATGCCGGTTCTCAGAGACTTTGAAGAGGAAGTGTTGTTGCATTCCAGACCTTTAAAAAGAAATCCAAAGCAATCAAACATCGAGCAAAGTTATCTTTGTATGTGTTTGTGTTGCTTGTAAAAGAACAGATTTGTAAGAGGTTTTTTTGCCTCTAGAACATGTTTGATAAGAAGAAAGCATAGTGGTGATATCTTTAGAATGATAGGCTATAGAGTAGGAACCAAGGGTTCCAAACTACATAAAATTAATTTGTGCTTATGTTATTTTGTTATGTTTTGTTTCTAAATTTTTGCTACGTTTAACTCTTTGTGAGCACAAATGAAAGATGCATTTCGAATAGCTATTCACCCCCCTTAGCAATGTCATCGGTTCCAACAAGCATGGCCAAGGTGGTTGTTGGCTCAATGACTCAAGGTCCATGGAGATCGAAGTACAATATTGAGCATCTAAGGAACCATAAGACAAGATCTGTAGATATCAAAGAAGGATGGTGTGAGTATCTAAGGGACCATATAATAAGGAGTATTGAAGTATAGCAAGCCAAAGATGTGAACTATGTGAGCGAAGGCATGAAGGTTAGCAAGAGTATGAGCTAAGGGCTTGGAGCATTTGAGTGATGTAACTTGATGGGAGAAAGCCTCAAAGCTCGGAGAAACTCCACAAGAGATGTAAGTGGAGTGACGTATATATAAGAGATAAGGGTAGATGTCAGTTTAGACAAACTTAACTATAGATATGGTCGAAGTTAGGAGAATCAATTGCTTAGTGTTAGGATCTAGTCGACTAATGGTTAAGAAAATGACACACTAAGTATTTTAGGGTTTTGTGGTTCAACTAGTCGACTAATGGTTGTGTATAGTTGACTGATGACCAAGAGAGTCAATACTCCACCCTCTAGTTTTTGGGGTTTATGCTTTGTTCAATCGATTAGTAAATGAGGACTAGTTGAATATCCCAAGTTGTTCTATTTAGGGTATTATAGTCGACTGAGGGATAAGATTCAACCAACTAATGATTCATCATCAACAAACGAACAGAAGGTTTGTTAGTTGATTGAGATTCTTTGACTAAGAATAGAATATTTTTAGTCAACTTGAGAAACTGACTCAACATCGATCAATCAGCTAATGGTAAGTTCAATCGACTGATGCAACAATTGATTCAAATGAAACCAAAGATGAAAGGTTTAATGATGGGATTCATATAAGATATTGTAGAGCAGTTGACCCATAGATGACAATCAATTGATTAATGGTCACCACATCATCATGATAAGATTAGGGGAGAATACTATAAAAGGAGTTCGAGGAGCTACGAAATAAATCATCAATCAAGTACTATCAACGTCCTTGCCTCCAACATAGCTTTAATTGTCCTTATCCATTTGTGCTTTTTTTATAATTGCTAAATTGTAAAAGGTTTTTCACCTCAGTGCAAAGGAGGAAATATAGTAGTGTTCTTGAAAGTTATTCACTTGACAATTATAGGGCGAGTAAAAGTTTGAGAGCTACAGAAAAATATTAAATTATAGAGCACTCTGATTTGTATTTTTTATATTATTTACTTTCACCTTTATAGGATTATTGTTCGGACTGATTTCTATCTATCAGTCGATTGATTTTACCCATTAGTTGATTGAACCACTATAAATTTGAACGTTACTTGTTGAATTTAATTATCCCTTAAGGTGGACTTACATGCGATTTAAAGACTTGCGATACCGAAACTCATTAAGTGATCTAACTTAAGTTATTGGATTTCGGGTTATTGGATGTGGGTCCTATATGTGTAGAACCCTTTAGCCTAATCTGTTATTATCTATGAGTTGATAACGGATTGGTTGCCTATATAAGGGGAGGTCCTCAATGGTTTAGGGCATCTTCTTGAGACATCTTTTGGTTCCCCATTAGACCAAGAGAATTCGATGTCGTCAACCCTAAGTCCCTTGGAAGATCTTCCCCTTTGCTTCCACTTCTTCTTCTTCGTCTTCTTCTTCTTCCTCAGGAGATCTCTTTGGACAACGCTAAAGACAAGGACTATGACTCTACAATCAAGTTCTTTGTCACTTTTGGTTTATATACTTATTTTGTTATGCCATGATAACATAAAGAAACTAGATTCATACTCATGTTCTTGTTTTTTCCTATACGAATTCTTATTTCGGTTATTTAGAATTCATGCGGCCTAGGATTTTACAAGAACTAACAAAAGAATAATAACATGAATGAACTAAGTGGCATAGTCAATTTAAGATGGTTCGGTAACCCTTAGTTACACTACAAAAAAAAAGTCATTTGTGATGAATTTTAGGACAAAATTTTTTTTTGTCACAAATAAGTCATCGCAAAATTTTACGATGAAAAAATAGGAATCCATCACAAAATTTGCAACAAATATATTTTAGCCGCAAAATTCATCAAATTTTGTGACAAAAATAAATTTTATTACAAAATTTGCCATGAAATTTGATTCGTCATAAATGTAAATAAGTGACGAAAAAAAGTTTTCGTCGCAAATCGGTGACGAAATATTTTTCATCGCAAATCAATGATGAAATAATTTTCATTACAAATCAACGACGAAATTTATTTTCGTCACAAATCAGCAATGAAATCTTTTTTTCATCGCTGATTTGCAATAATTTTGCGACGAAACATTTTCATCGCAAAATTTATCGCAAAACTCAAATTTTTTCACCAGAACCTCCATCTATACAAAATACAAACCATATATGTGTATTTCAAATCAACATACACATGACAGATCAACAATAGATAAACATAATAGATAAACACAGACAAGATCCAATAACTATGTTCAAGTCAACATTTAACAAACTGTCTCAAAGGAGGGAAGGACTATGAATTGAATTTCTTCAAATTTATAAAAAGAGATCATCGTCTTCTTCCTCGACAGCCACTTCCTTCTCCTTCCATACTTCCTCTTCTTCTTTGTCTAATAACATTGCAATTCTTGAATTTGTTCCTAAAAAAAGAACAAAACACAAGGACAACAAATATATATCTTGAATTTGTCTAATAACATTGCAATTCTTGATAGATTGAAGCATGACTCACAATTTAACACAAACATGACATACTTTTTTTTACAATAAATAGACCAAGTTTGTGGCCGATCAAGCTCACAGCCATCCAAAGCTCACGACCTTCCAAGCTCCCTGCCAGAGAGGGTGGTCACAACTAGCCTCATGGCTAGGCTGAGGCAGCTGCTAGCCTCGCGATCAACCTCGAGCTCGTGGCCAGCCTCATCATCCAGCCTTGAGGTGTGGCGGCCAGCCTCGTGGCGGCCAGCCTCCTGGCAGCCAGCCTTGAGGTGCGGCGGCCAGTCTTGAGCTCAAGGCTAGTTGGCCTCGTGACCAACCTAAGACGACGCCCAAGGTTACGCCTGGCCTCGCGGACATGTCTAGCAGCTATCGCACCTCGTCGTGACCAGATTTGACCAATGAGGGGAGGGGAAAGTAGCTTATGTTCAAATTTGGCGACCAGAGTGGATCAAGCAGGCGGTTGTCGCTAGAGCAGGGGAGGGGAAATGGGACTTAGGAAAATCGGGGATTTGAGGGGGGCGTGATTTTGATTTTTAGGGTTATTTGATGATGAATTTTGAGTTTGTCGCCAAATTGGCGATCCTAATCTCTTAATTTAGCGATGAAATTTGAATTTGTCACCAATTTTTGTGATGAATTATGAATTCGTAGCCAAATTTGCGATGAATTCAAAATTCGTTGTCAATTTGCGATGAATTCAAATTTCGTCGCAAATTTGGCGACGAATCTAGAATTTGTCACAAATTGGAAACGAATTTTGCAATAAAATTATTTGTAGCGACTAATTTTGTGAGGAAAAAATTTCGTTGCTAATTTTGCGACGGAAATTTTTTTATCGGTAATTTTGTTACTGATTAGCGATGATTCCTTTTTTATCACAAATCCAGGGTTTGGATTGTACGAACTTAGTTCGCCATGACCATCAGTGCTTGGTGCTCATCGCAGTTTGTTGTTGTATCCTCAGAAATAGACGATCCACAAAATCCTTGAAGCATCGCCGGAGGTGGGCGAATCTATTTTAAGGAAACTTCATTTTTTTTTCCAGACTCGGGATGTCACGCCCCAAGAGGATATTTATCCGACGAAAATCGAACAGCACCTTCCCTGTACGGCGGACAATATCCTGGATACAGAATACAACTAATATACAAATACCCAACACGGGTATATACAACCAAACAAAATGCAATAATAATAAGGAATTACCCCACACGGGTATTCACATTCCACGCAGTGTATAAAAGTGATAAAAATACCCCACTCGGGTATTGCACAACCACGCAGAGTATAAGATAATACAATAAATCGCAACGATGGTCTACACGACCAGAAAACCAAAACAACACATTACTGCGAGCCGGCCCGGCTTACGACACAAAGTACACAATTAGAAACGAAATCGAAATCCAGATACAGACCCATGAATACAATACCAATGAATAACATACATGCGGAAGCTAAAAACAAACCAAGAAATACGGAAGCAAATCCGTAGCTCGATGTGAGAGGGACAGCACA
>JBBUKS010000044.1:3508216-3533082 GCA_038050645.1 Hedychium gardnerianum
ATACACACATCAAATGAGGAAGAGGAAGACCAAAAAACAGACTTGGTTAGCAACAATAAAATAAGATAAAATTTATTTAAGTATAGATGATGATATAGTAAGGGATAGAGCCCAATGGCGTAAAAGGATCCATATAGCCGACCCCACATAGTGGGATAAGGCTTGGTTGTTGTTGTAGTAGTTGAATTACCAATGATTTCATATTATTGATATTATTAGGTTAACAATATATATTATCATTATTTAATGAGATAGAAAGGAATTCTGAAATAGACCTGGCCTGATCATACTTGACATCTCTAGAGGAACAATGAGATCAAGATGTTAATGAAACTGCTATATAAAGTGAACATTTACAGACTACTAAAAAAGGATTAATAGGCAATCTGGCTCACTTATTCCATATCTTGCACTTTCCTTCATCGAAAGCAAATTTCCTGCAAACCATTACCTCCTACTCCTGTGTAACTATTTGTTTAACTGGCACAACATGCAATGGAACTTCAACTGGCAGGTGAAAGACTGCATATATCTACAGAATCAGTTTACTTTTGAGAAGCATAAGTTGGCTCAGAACTAACACTTAAAATAAAAGTAGGGGCTTACCTTATGACTCTACCCTTAGCAATCTTAATAGCAAGCATGATATCAGTTTTCACTAGACATATCAAACATTATTGTATTTTTAACTAAATGTATGTCTTTAGATTATTGATGGATAACAAATAAAGAATGAATAATTAAAAATATACTAATAAATTATGTTGCATTATTAATAGAGTAATTAAACAATATCATATATTAATATATTATTTACCAAAATAGATTATTATTTAAAATTCCATATTATTGGGTTTAGTTGAAAATGGATTTTGAGGCAATAATGGTCAATAGAGCTATTTATTAATATTGAATGAAGAAGAGATATATAAGCTGATTGGTCTACATAGTGATAGATCACTTGCAACAATAAGATTATTCTAAATTCACAGGAGCAACAAGGACCATATCCCTATCTATGTACTGTATGCCTTAACTAATATTTAGGCAAAATCAAGACAAAATTCGCTAGATTGGTTGACTTTGTTTAATTCAATTTAGTTTGATAAATTTTCTCCATATTGCATCATTTTCATTCATTTTGATTTGATGAGCTTTCAATCAATTTAATATATTTTCTAGTGGAGTTAACTATTTCTGTATAATTTCTTCAAATTTTTACTTTCTTTAAACTATGGATCTAATATGAGATATTGATCTCTCAAGAAAAATCGGGTCAGACTATGCTAATATTGATGCAACTTGGGCAACCCGTATCAGTATCAACTGACTTTTTTAACAATTATGGTCTTCTTCATTCTCCATTCAGTTTCCCAATATGCAAAGAATGACTTATTAGTAAGGATATAGTCCTACACAGAGTTTGAGGGAGGAATAAGAATTGTGTATTTGACCCTAAATAGTTAAGATTTATAGTTGGTTTGTGGTCCTTTTTTGGTACATGTTTAGGACTAACACAACCCATCCCCAAAATATGGTCCATAAACATTGAAAACCATGTACCATCAAGCAAAATATTGATACACAATAGAGTGTAGACATCTCTATTGTGTATCCATCTTGACAGTACAAACCCCCCCCCCCCTCCCACACACACACACAATTCAATATGGAATTATATTGGAGTCCCGCATAGGAATCTGTTGGATTGTAAATTCTTTGCTGTTTCCTTGTAGCTGTTTATGGGTAAAGTTAAAGCAGAAGGTGATAATATTGTCTGATGCCTGTAATATAGCTTTTTCTATTTCATTTGGTAAATGATATGGTTAGTAAAGTGAATGGGCTCACAGAGGAGTGACTTGGTGTAACTATTCTATCCAACCGGACATACAAAAAAAAAAATCAACTTTGCAGCTTTAGAGAAGATGGCTCCAAATAGAAGCAAGATGTGAGCCAAACATGGTGAAAAGAACCTAGATAAAGAGGTCTAAGCAGGTAAGAAACTAAGCAACTCCATTCCAACAAAAGAAGAAGCTGAGTTGAAAC
This sequence comes from Hedychium gardnerianum, assembly GCA_038050645.1. NCBI lineage: Eukaryota > Viridiplantae > Streptophyta > Magnoliopsida > Zingiberales > Zingiberaceae > Hedychium > Hedychium gardnerianum. The sequence continues at coordinate 3,510,263 of JBBUKS010000044.1, forward strand.
CTTGTTAATTTTTTTCTAGTTTTGTCCTTTTTCAATTTATCTACCTGGTAGTTTCCTGTTTTAAGAAGCAAAAATGTCATTCTATATAGTTATACTATACCAGATATTTTATCCAGCCTGCACTGATATTTTTCCTAGGATAAATTGTTTAAGATACATTATTATTAATTAGGAGTCCGTTGTTTCCATGGGAAGTCAATTTTTTTAAATAGAGTGGATAAAAATAGAGAGATCTAAATTTTTTTAAATTTTGGGATGTAAAATATGTTTTAGGTTTAAATTAGATTTTAAATTTTGTAATTAAATTTATTTAATTTTATAAGTATAAAATCTCTAAAAAACTAAACCTTGAACTCAACTCAATCAAATTTGAAAATTATGAAAGCATTTTTTTACAATAAAATCAAATTCAAATTTAAAAATTTTCTATACATTTAAATTGAACTAGATAAACATTTTATATAAAAAAATTAATTTGATCCTATCAGTGTACATCTATTGCAATAATCATTTTATCTTCATTGATATTCACTGAAATAAATTAAAAATAGTAAAAAAAAAATAGATAAATTATTTTTTTAACTTAATCAAATAAATTTTCATTTAATTAAATTGTCGTGTTTAATCCTAATCAAAACGGAGAGAAGATTCAAAAGAGGAGAACAAGCTCAAAAGACGATCTAACTAAATCCTAATTTTTTCATTGTTTGCTCGCACAAATCTCTTTTTGTCTTTGCCGGCCTCAAAAAAGTTAGAATATGAAAAATAAAAAACTTCATTAATATTAAATATCAAATTTTATCCTATTTAAATATATATTTTAAATTATTTTCAAAAAGTTTTTAGATGACTAATTAGACTAAATAAATTAATATTTTGAGTTTCTTAGTCAACTAAAAGTGAATTTAGAGTTAGGTGGAGTATATTGAATAGACATAGTGATTATGATCAATTGAGTTAAAATCGAAATCAATTTGAACCTATTTTAGCCAATTTAAAACTGAACTAAGTTTATATATATATATATGATAGTGGTTCAATCGCATTTAATTAGGTTAGTATTTTTAATAGGTTAAAATTATTTTTAATTCCCCTCTCTTCTTTTTCCCCATACTCCTCTCTCCCTATTCCTCTCACATGTCAACTGATGTCTCACCCTTGCTAGTCACCCACCGTCCTTTCCACTCTATCTCCACAGTACTTCTCTACCAAATTTTTCTAGTACTCTCTCCTCGGTCTCTCTTCTCTCCCTATCTCGCTCCCTCTCTATTGTGTGACACACCGATGCTCTGATGCTTACGAAGACTCGCATGTTAAATTTCATCTGTACTGACCGACATGAATTAGCACTTCAAGCATTGGGATTCACATTTTGTTTTCTAAAGAAGTGAAATGTCCATATTCAATATTTATTTCTGATTGTGGAAGCAGATAATCATTTTGCAATTAATGTGTTTTAATTGAATACGTAAACAAGAATGTGAAATGGATTATTCTTAACAAAAACAATTAAAGAGCTATCTCAATTCTACACATTTTTATGTAAGCTTCAAGAACGTGAGCATGAAAACCTCATCTATAAATGAAATCACATCTACAAATTTAAAAGCATCAGATATACACACACACATACATATAAATATATATAAACTATGCCATTAAGTTTGCTATATTTTTTAGATGAAATCACTTGTCAGAAGTGCAAGCACATGGATCAAAGACCGTCTAAAACGACTTGGCTATTGTTGACGTAAAATGTGGAGCACTTGGTCTAACGTGCATATACAAATTAGAATCAGATTTTGGCTCGATGTAGAACTTCTGTACTCAAGTAGTAGCTATTCATAGTAAACCAGATCCATAAACTCCCTATTGGTACTATAGCACAAAATTTAGAATCAAAACAATCAGAAGCAGAAGAACAGTACCTATCAAGGATAAGCCAGGCAGGTTTATTATTAACAACTTCCTGAAGAACAACAATTTTGGCTGGTGTTCCAGCGGTTATTTTGATATTGATGCTGACCTAGCACAAGAACCAACAATATAAAGAGACAGGCAGTAGATTATTGAATTCTTTAAAAGCATATTCAAAGTGTCCAAGGTTGACTTGTAGAAAAAGATATGCAAGGATCAGAATTTTCAGAGTGGAATAAATTAGTAAGATCATGTCCAGAGTTAACCCTATTGGATAAACTATTGACAAAGGAAAAGGTTCGACTCAGAAACCAGTTAAGAATGGAAAATCTTACAGTTATAAATAAAGATACACTGGCACCAATTGTATATATCCCAACTATTTGAGTAAAGCTACATGAATTGCATTCTGCCTATGAATTCTTGGATGATTTTGATTGATTTTGCTTCATCGTCATCATCTCATGTTTGTCCCAACTATTTGAAGCACTACTAATTAATATGAAAATGTTTGATCCTTCTAACTCTTACACCTTTAACTCTAATCTAATTGATTCAATTCAACTATTTAATATATTGATTATTGTTGTCAAACCTTAACTCTGATTGATTCAATTCAACTATATAACATGTTGATCATTGTTGAGGTTAAATTTTCTTTTTTTGGACCATGATTTCCAACAAATTACGTACACATTTTAAATTGAAAAAAAAAAGAAAAAAAGAAAAAAACATCAGCTCAAGATCCTATGGGACCAATGCAAGATGGGTGGATTGAGCCAACTAATTAAAATTTAACATCAGTTGGGTTAGTTCTAGTTAACTTCATGTCTAACCATCACAAAGTATATTGGATATGCATCTTGAAGAATCAAACACCACGATACACGAACCAAAAGCATCAAATATTTATCAAAAAGATTAGGAAAGAACATTAATCAATTAAATAAATATATGCAAAAGTTGGATGCACACAATTTTAGAGGTTGTTGATTGCTACAACAAAATAAGGAGAAATTCTCTAAATTTGTAATCTCTAAGATGATGAGATCATAATCTCCGATCAGCCATGTCAAGGAGACAAAATAAGTAGAGAAATATATATTTTCATCAATTCACATCCCTTAGTTAAGACTCTTTAAAAAGAGTCCATGGGATCGGACAAGGAAAGAAGGGATGGCACCATGCCAAAGTCATGTAAAAATATTTGAGGCTTTTCATGAAGAAAAGAAAAGGAGGCACCAAACCAAGCACCAAGGTTGTCAAAAAATTTAATCCTCGAAGACTCCTCCAAACACAAACCTTCATGAAGAACAACAACCAAAGAGGAGTACCAATACTTTGCCAAAATCCACCCAAAACTCTACAACAAAGAAGGAAGCTTCCTAAGGCTCAAGAAGAATCTTCAAGGTAAGAGCAAGCAAAGAGAAGAAAAGAAGGGAGGCCTGAGGAAGAAGACCTTAAGGCGACATCAGCTCATGCTCGACACCTAAAAAGGCAACCAAGAGCTAGGAGCTATCCAAGGTGACCATCTGAAGGCAAATGCACTTTGGCCTATTAACCAAAAAGGGCCGCCAAGGGTAGTTAGCCATTAAAGGTGACAGATGTGGCGGGATTGCCTGGAGCAATGTGGCAAGTCCAAGATCTGGTCAGCGAGAAGTAGGTCAACACTGATAATCATCATTTTGTCACGATATTTAGGCGGTTATTTTCATGTTTTTGACTCTCCCGTGTGTTAATTTCACATTTATATCATGTTTCACGAGTTATATCCATTTTTAGCTTTTGATGCAAATTATATTATATTTGTGGTATTTTGTCTAAATATTTGAATGTAATTTTTGTAGGCAATCAAAGGATCATGGACTCGAGTCAGAACAGACCAAATTGAATTCAAATCTAGGTTTAAATGAGGAGATCAAGCTTTGAAGTAATCTGGACCGTCCATCCAAGATCCGAGGCGATCTGAACTATCCATTATGATATGGTCCATCCAAGTCAAGGAGAAAGTAGATCATCACTATTGATCTAGATCTGACCTTTGGATCAGATCTAGATCGAATTTCACCCTTGGATCAGAGCTTATGCGCTCTCAACCCTTGATCTAGAATTGGAGAGTTTCTGACCGTGGATGGAGATCTGATGAGATTCAAAACAAGAAGCTACAATGATGGGAAAAAAGATCGTCAAAAGATACAGTGGGAGGGCGAGAGAGAGTAAGGAACTCGCCGATCTCCATCGACGTCGACCACCGGAGCTCCACCCTTCTTCATCCACCGAGGTTAAGGGCTTTTCCTTCCTCGTCCACCTTCATTTCCACATTTATCGAAGCTCCGGTTATCATCTCCATCATCGGGATCGAGATCGGCAAAAACAAAGAGGGCGATCATCTTCCGACGTTCATCTTCATCGATCTGAGTCGCAACGATGGTCGGAGTTACGAAGAAGATAGGGCTTTTCCATCGCCTTCGGAATTCTGCTTCCACCGTTCGGATCATCACTTTCATCTCTAGAGAACACTGATCATTCCTCTGCCGAGCCTCTTCTCCAACTTCCGATCAAACCAAGCTTAGGGGAAACCCTAGCTTGATCTGTGAGCATCATTCTGATCTATCTATTTCATGTAATCAAATTGTTGGCAGAATGTTGGTTTAATTCCTTGCATTTGAATTCATTTGGATGGAAGTTTTGTTGATTTGCATCTATGCTTTGATCTTGATGTTACTGTTCATGTTTGATTTTTTATGTTGCAGTAGATTAGGTTTTAGGAGTTTGATTGTGTTTCAATTGCATGAGCTAAGTTGCATTGGTAGTTTAGTTTCTCTATTTTCTATTCGATGCAAGTAGGATAGATACTAGTTTTCATTAAATGCTTAATTTCCTTAATTGCTTGATCTTCTTTAATACGTTACGATCGTACTTTAGGTTAGATAGGTTGTCTTTTATTATTTGCCTTTAGCATTTATAGTTCAAAATCAACCCCAAAATCATTTACAAATAAACTCGATCCTAAGATTAGAATTCATCGACTACATTCCTCAGACCGCAATCAAAGCCCACATGTTGGCTAACTTACTGGCAGAGACTTCTAGAGGAGAGGGAGAGGAAATCTGGAGGGTCTTCGGGATGGATCAGCAACAAAGCAAGGTAGTGGTGTTGGAATCTTGCTGATCTTGCCACAAGGAGATGAGATGTAAACTGTTGTGCAGCTCAACTTCAAGGCCTCCAATAATGAAGTTGAGTATGAGGCATTGTTGGCTGGTCTACAGGCAGCCAAGCACGTGGGGGCGATTAAGGTCATCCTGCACGCGGATTCTCAATTGGCAACTTAGCAATGGGAGGGAATCTATGAGATCAAGAGTGATTGACTACGCAAGTATGTCGAGGCCTATAAAAAAATAAAGGTTGAGTTCCAAGAGGTGAAGTTGCAGAAGGTACCTCGAGAGGAGAACAAGAGGGCAAATGAGTTAGCTCAGAGGGTTAGTGCACTCTCTAACTGGACGACGGAGGAACCAGTCGTCCAAGTGGAATTGGTAGCACAGACTTATCAACCCCACGAGACCGATCAAGGTGACCCAGTTGATAGGCAAGGAATAATAATCTCTTTTCTTAGACAAGGAGAACTTTCGAAGGACCTTGAGCAGGCATACCAAGTGAAACGGAGAGCTATAGGCTTCACATTAATAGGCGAGAGTCTATACAAGTAAGCTTTCTCTCGCCCTTGTTGAAGTGACTAGGCTCAAGGAGGCCGAGTATGTGATGCAGGAGATACATGAAGGCAACTGTGGAAACCATGTTCGGGGACTCTGACCCGGAAAGTGTTGCTTATAGGGTACTTCTGGCCAACTCTGCGGAAGGACGCAGCACATCTAATCACTACCTATTTGAATTGTCAGAGGCACCATTCAACTAATCAGGCATCCAACTGAGTTCTTGAAGATTTTGACAACCTCATGCCCTTTCAACCAATAAGGCATGGACATTGTTCTCGGCAGGACTGAGCTAGAAAAAGTTCGTCCTGGTGGTGGTCAACTACTTCTCTAAATGGGTGGAGGTGGAAACCTTAGCTCGGATTATAGTGGAAATTGTGCTGAAGTTTCTATGGAGGAATATCATGTGCAAGTACGAAGTCCCATGTAAGTTAGTTTCTGATAATGAGAGGTAGTTTCAGGGACGGAGACTAAGAGAGTGGTACCAAGAGCTCAGCATACATCAGTCATTCACCTCGGTGGCTTATCCACAAAGTAATAGATAAGCAGAGGTGGTTAATCGAGAGTTGGTCAGAGGTCTAGGGTTTATGGAGGAGGTTGGGTGGAGTTGTCGAGTATCTTGTGGTTGTATGACACTACTCGTCAGGAAGGAATAGGAATGACTCCTTTTCATTTGGTGTATGATGTTGATGCAGAGAGTACCATATAATCGAACCTATGTTTTGATGTTGGCAAAGTTTAAAGTTAAGCTCATGTGATCTGATAGTTATGTTAAGTGCGCAGGACTTAATAAGAAAGCTCTAGTAAGTCAGGTGGATTGTAGGCAACAGAAAACTTAGTAGATCAAGTGGATTGGACACCAGGAGGGAAGTCCAGATGCGTCAAGAGGACCGAACATCTGGAAGGACGAACTTGATGGGTCAGAGGACTGGACATTGAGTCAAAGGAAGCCCCTGGTGGGTCAAGGGATCAAATGTAAAGCAGAGGAAGCTTAAATAGGTCACCAGATGTTTGGCAAATAAAGTAAGGAAGGTAAGTTTTGGAGTAGAGAGGTCTTTCTGAAAAGAAGATTGTGAGGACATGCCTTATGTTTAAGACAAAAGTTAGGCGTTGATCCGACTAAGAAACCAACTCAGATTTCGAAGTCGAGATCGGACAATTGCATAATTGTCTCTCAATTAGATCATGCATAACTTATAATTTATTTTATTCTGTGCTAACTCTGCTTTGCAAGGTTCGAACGACCGAAAAGACAGGGTCAGTCGACCGAACTGGTCGAACGACCGAACAGGTCGAACGACTGAACAGATGAGTTCGATCGACCGAAAGCTAATACGGCACTATAATATAACATGGCAGCTGAAGTGTCCTTCGTGCTGACGTGGCACCTAATGTGGACGAGGATGCAGACGTGGCAAAGGATAAACTTCGAAAAGGTGATGTGGCGGTTGCAAGGTCAAAGATGGATTTCGTCTTGCTGATGTGGCAAAGGATAGACCTCGGGCAGTTGACGTGGCAATTGGATAACGGCACAAAGAAGACTTGGTGAGGTTCAAGCGATCGAAAACACACGTTTAAGGGATTGGAAAAGCCAAGTGGGCGTTGGAAATGGGACGAAAAGCTGACGTGACAGGTTCGGTCGACTAATAAACCAGATCTAGATACGGTATTTGAGTCATTCAGTTGACCGTATGATTGACCGTATGATTGGTTCAGTCGATCGATAAAATCCTATAAATGAGCCTTTGAGCAGAGGATTCAAATCATATCTCTTACACACCTCTCAAACTCTCGTCTCGTGCTAAAGCACCCATTTTGCGCCGCTGTGCTCTCCGACAACCTATGCTCAACTTCGAATCTTTGTTGTCAGTAATCGTTTTTGTTATTGCTTCTTACATTCCATTTTCTAAAAGGGAATGGTAAAGTGTTACGTAACCCTTTCATCTGTAAGAGGTTTCTCCGCCTCCAAATAATTTTTCGGGAATGAGAAAGTTAGTGCTTGCCTACTCGTAAGTGATCCACAATCAGATTATAGGCGTTGGAGTAGCAGTCTTGAGGGTTGTGGACTAAGTAAAAAATAATTGTATTTTTGTGTTTGTCTTTCATATTTCCGCTACACTCTGAATTTTGAAAAGAAAAGAAGAGTTTTTTAAAACATTTATTTTACGAGCGATATTCACTCCTCTATCGCTTTCATCAATCCTTCATATGGTGGGGAGGCAGTGGTTCCTATGGAGATCTGAATGACGTCCGACCCGATTAGTGCCTATAGTGAAGCAAATGAGGAGAAGCAGTTGCTTGAGTTAGACATAGTGGCGGAGGCAAGGGACCAAGTTGTCGCTCGACTCAGGGCATACAAGCAACGAATGTATCAAGCCTACAACCGGAAGGTTATTCCTTGCTCTTTCCAAGAGAGCAATTTTGGGTGGGAGAAGGTGCAGCCTGCAGGAGAAGTCGGGAAATTAGAGGCTCGGTGGGAGGGTCCTTATTGCATATGCCAGAGGCTGAGCTCGGGAGCTTATTACCTACAATTCCGAAGGGAAAGCAACAAGGTTTAAAATCTCAACCCGTACCGAGGTTTCGATTCCGAACCGGAACGATACAGTTTCGGTATTGTATTGTGCTGACATAGTTTTAATATTTTTTAAATATAAAATATATTAACTAAACATAAAAATTTAATCTAAATATTTTTTTAAAAATATATATATATATATATATTAAATTAATGGGATAATTTTATTAGGCTTTAATTAAGCCTATTTAAATTATCTCAATTATAGCTAGGAGTTGATTAAAATTATTAACCTAAAGTTTTTAATTAAACCTAAGGATTGTCCCCCCCCCCTTTCCCCTGTTTCGCGCTACGCATCGCCGGTGGCCTCCCTCCGGGCCAACACGACACCTCTGGACGCGTCGTCAGGCCCGCGCGACACCACCGAGGCTTCAGGGTGTGCCGCCACCTGTGCCGATCCGCGGGCGGAATGAAATATTTCGCTCGTATAAGATGAAATGACATTTGAAACCATGAAAAGCAACTTGGAAACCCATGGAACGCTTTTCATCTCCCGCACTTTAAAAAGTTGTCGGATTATATTTTGTTCTTTTACTTTAGCAATTTTCACTAAGTCAAGACCAAGGCGAGTAGAGTCAAGTCATGTACAACTTTTTAACACCTTTTCTAATGAAAAATATTGTCTTTGGAGAATATCTGGTTGTCTTTGCAAGGTTTTATATTCCTCTATCTCGGACAGAATCGCCACTATATTCCCTTGTTTGGAACAAAGTTGTCACTTGATAATTCCTCTATCTCGGACAAAATCGCCACTATATTCCTCTATCTCAGATAGAGTCACGACTAGATAATTCCTCTATCTCGGACAAAGTTGTCATTTGATAATTCCTCTGTCTCGGACAAAGTCATCATTTGATAATTCCTCTGTCTCGAACAAAGTTGTCGCTTGATAATTCCTCTATCTCGAGCAAAGTCGCCTGTCTCTAACAGAGTCATCACTTGATAATTCCTCTATCTCGGACAGAATCGCCACTTAATAAGTCCTTTGTCTCGGACAAAGTCGCCACTATATTCTTTTATCTCGGACAGAGTCGCCACTTGATAATTCCTTTGTCTCGGACAGAGTCGTCACTTGATAATTCCTCTATCTCGAACAGAGTTGTCATTTCATAATTCCTCTATCTCGGACAAAGTCGCTACCATATTCCTATAGCTTTGACAGTGTCGTCACTTAACATTTCCTATGTTTCGGACAGAGCGCCATCATATTCCAGGGTCATCATTTAACTTCTCCTCTACTCCAAGTAGAGTCGCCGGTTCCAAGTTCAATTGCATTTATTTCATTTTTCATATAAGTCATAGCTTCCCTTTTCGACTCTACCGTTAATGGCAACCTTCCCAACTTGGACATATGTTTCTTTGGCTCCACTATTAATATTGTGTCTTGATACAATATGCATGTACATGAGATGTAATATTCAAATTGTATTACATTATAAGCATTGTGTTAAGTGATATATAATATTATAAACATGTAATAATGTAAAATTTTAAAATTTAATTAGTAAATTATAGAGTTCATTTATCTATTCGTCTTTTTTTCTTATATTTTGTTTTTATTGTTTCCCTATTTTTATTTTTCCTAATTTATTTTCTCTTATTTTCTAAATTTTTAAAATTTTCTATTTTTTATTTTTGATTTTTAAATTATTTAATTTTTGTTTTCATAATATTAAATGGCTCGAAGAGCCCAAGAATAAACTAACCAAGCCCAAGCTTAAGTCAGGCATAGGTTGATGACATCAATCATCGTGCCAACCTAACACAACCAATATTGCTCGTGGGCTCAAACTATTCCCAATCCGATAGGTCAATTTTGACACAAGTATAAATAATATAGTCATAATAGTATATACAAATATTATATAATGTTATAAATATAAATTTTATTTAATGTAAGTGCAATATATCATATTACATATTTACTATTATATGATAATATATAATTGTATTAGATTATATTATTTTGTATAGTATTTTTACATATTATATTATATTTTATGCAGAAAAAAAAGCTTAATATATAATTTTTTTAATAAAAACACATAATTATTATGGTTTGTACTATTAAATAATATTATTCATGTATCTATCTGTATTTTATAAACTTTAACAAACAAATACTACCTATATTGCAATATTATTGAATATAATTTATTATTTCTATGTAAATGAATTATATTATTGTAATATTAAATAAAATTTACATAGAATTATAATGCAATGCAATTAAATTATTTTATATAGTGTTTATAATATTTTTGTATTTAAGTTTGACCTGTATTTTCTATATTTAATTATTTTAATATATAATGATATACTATTCCTATAATATAATAACATTATTATATTATAAATTAATAATATTATAGTATTCATAAATAATATTTATGTTATGTTATATGTGTTGTATTGTATTTTCATGAACCAAACATGCCCTTACTTCCTCAAGCTTATCTCTGAATTTCAAGCTATGAATTTAGTATATATAAGCTCCCATAGATTAGCACAACAATAACATACATGAAGATATGTCTTAGCTAGTAAATTCATTTAGTACCAGTATATAAAGATGAAGACATATCTATGAACTCGTAGGTAATGAAATAATAGGGCATAGATATGTAAAGACAATCACAGTGGAAAGTTAGAATGTGAAGATAAATGAAGCACAGAAACTTCATCTTCTCAGAAGCTCTATAAATAAAAAGGATAAAAGTAAATCAGCTCATAACAGATAAAGAAAGTCTTACTGCTTCATTTTTGCATTTCTCAACACTTTCTTGAAGCAAGCTTTCATATTTATCAAGCTTCCTCCGGACTTCCTCTTCAAGAGCCCGAGAACTTGTCCCACCAAATGAATCAGTGCATGCTTTTGTTTGATATCCCACTGATCCAGAAATAAAATAATCATGAAATAATACACACTAAAGCATGAAAAATTACAAGTTCCACTTCTTCTGTCTGTACTTATATTGACCATCAAATCAACTTGCAAACATCAGATAACAATAAAATGTTGTAATTTTTCATACATTCCACTTTGTTGCATAAATAGATATTATATCGCAATGTGAACCAATTATTCCTGCAAAACTTATGATGGATAATTAGTTCGGACTTCGGAGATGATAAAGCCAATGATTCACAATTATTTCATACAATCAACAATTATTTTATCAGATTCTACTGATTACAGCAATTTTCATTAAAAAAAATTCAGAAATCAGGTACAGTAAATGTTTGTCAAAACTGTAAATTAAATGTTAAACTGAAAATTCTTGAGTCATGAGAAACATGAGCTAATTCGACAACAGATTTGTTAGCAAGCACGTAAAAGCTAGAACATAGGTCACCAAAATTTATGATGACTATAAGACAAAGTGTATAGTCATTTTACAGGCTTTATCAAACATATTTTCTATTCCTTTTACCATCATTACCACAATTAACCAATGTTACATAGTTGTCTTATAAAAATTGCGTAGAGCATAGTACCTGCGCCATATTAACAATGGTGATGGCTATAACAAAGACGCTAGTGAAGAATATACTAGTGGTGCTAACTATGAGCAGTAGTGGTGGTGGTGGTAGAAAATGCAGTTTACTTGTATATACTGAGATTGCAGTAGGAGTCACTTGTAGCTTCTACACCAAAGCAGCTTTTGAAAGAAAGGAGAGTGAGAGTTGAGGGAAGGGAAGGGGTTATGTAGGTAAATTCAGGGAAGGGAGGAAAAAAAGGTTACTTTCTTCTCAGTGTCGACGGCTGGGGATAAAATTGGAAGCTATTTCACCCAATTTTCTAGTCGTCACTCATTTTCTCTCAAAGAAAACAAGATCATGTAAATATATTGCTTAAAATCTTCCCTATTTTTTCTATCTTCCCTAATGATAGATAGAGGTAGAAAAAAACGGAGGGAAATTTGAACGAAATCTCACTGGGGTTGGTGACCATGTGGAGGACGCCGAGGACGATCAGGGTGTTTCGGCCGCAGAGGATGTCGCCTCTCATGCGAATGGCGTTCACCGTCATGCGCATCTCGACCTCGTTGTGCTCCCTCGTGGCGTCGCAGGCCAAGATAACAACTTTGGAAGAAGACGCGGAGGAGGAGTAGCGGCTCTCTAACTCCATCTGCCGCAGCAACGAGTAAGCCGACCCCTTCTTCCTTTCCCTCTCCTCCTCCTTCACGCTTCCACCGCTCTGAGTCTGTACCAACTGAAGGTCCTCCATCAAAATCTAAATCAACGACTTGACAGACAGTGCCGCCTCCTCCAGCTCCACCTACTCCCCAGCATCGGCTGCCGATCGGTCTTATGGCATTGGATATGCATGGCATATTGGAGAATGATTCAGAGGATATCGCATATACTGAAAATATTCTTTTAAAAAGGTTTGGAAGGAACGGGAGAAGGTGGCTATCTGCCGGCGGAGGAAGTGGAGACGAAAGAGAAAAACAATTACGCGATGGTGAAAGATAAAAGGAGAGACAGAAATGTGTAGGCCTTAAAATGGTTGAGCCCTTAATGGGTCTGCTTGTGCAGCATAAGGTCCATCTAACACTTGAAAAACAAAATCATAATGACTATTAAATCTATCGTAATTGCCTTTTAATGTATTTTCTTCACGGGATTAATTGATGATTAATATATAAAATATTATCATCATGAGATTTAGGATCAAATCCTGACTAATAACCAGATTACTGTCCTCCCCCATGTACTGATCATTGTCCGAACTAGTAAACTAATCTCCGTGATTTATCTCCTTCGTGTTAGTCCTGAGACGGACTGGCAGAGGCGCTGGGGGCGAGCGTTTCATTTTTTGCTACCACATATATAGCTTCATAATGACTATATATTTTTTAAAAATATATATATATAGCTTCACCCTTTAATCAATCAAGATAATTTTATAATTTATTTTTTCTTATATAATTTGATGACCAACTTATGAGAGACGTTTAAAATGAATATAATCATTGTGGCAAAAGGTGAAATGTTCGCCCCCAGCATTCTGCCAGTTCGTCTCATGACTAATACGGAGGAGGTAAATCACGGGAGCTAGTCTAGTCAGCCCGAACAATGACTAGTACATAGGGGGAATATAATCATCTTATGCTACTAGTTTCAATGATAAATCAAATATTTAAAATTTAAGACCCGGCTGCCATATATTATTAGGATTTTTCTCTTAATAAATAATGAATTTGAGAACTTTAATTGTTAAGATGAACTTCCATACGTGTTTTTTTAATTTATTCAAATAGTGAATAGAAATTTTTTATGAAATCAATTAATCAGAATTAATCGGATGACTTAAATACCTAATGCTAATTAAAAAAATTTAAAAAATAAAAATATGTTTATTCTTATAATTTACATTAAATTTTTATCAATTCATAAAATTTATATTATTTTTTTCTTTTTTAAATACTAAATTTCGAGAACAAAACACAAAATATATATATATATATATATAATATTATTTTTGATAATTAAATTTTATATCAATTTATTCAACGGATTTTATCAATGGATCAAATTTTCATATAATACTTATATCTACTAACTACTCAGTCTCTTTAACTAAAATTATTCTTTGAAATTAAAAGTTCAATCTCGAATTTATAATGAACTAACTACAAGATTAATAATTAATCAACTATTAGTTAATTATATAATTTATTAAAACTTGAATTCATGGAACTATGGTTAATCGAGATTAAATGCTTTTAGTATATGTGTTTAATTTCACTTAGTATTATTGTCTCAGTAATTTCTATGTTAGATGGATGTTGTTCATAATATTGAATTTCTTCCCTCTGTAAAGTCAATTTGTTGAATGTACGTTTGAAATAATTGAGAGACATTTTAGAAAAAGAAAGATCAGATGGCTAATTAATGAAAAAGGAAGTCAGTGAGATTATAATCATAATAATCAGGACAATTGACTAGCATGTATTACCAAAAACAGAATTAATTGTCTAATTAGTAATTATATTAACTTATATTATATAATGAAATAGGTTTATCATAAAATAATTAAAATGTCAAATTTTAAAATGCTGAGATATATAGATACTAAATAAAATGGACAACCTTACTCACAATTAAAATTTAAAGTTAAAGTGATTTATAAATTAAAATTCAGTAGATTAATAACTTATGGCTATAAAACTTAAATTACAGAAAATCTAATAGTTTGTAGGGGAACTTTGAAATTGAATAATGTAAAGGGAGTTATTTGAATTATGCACGCCAGCAGACAGTCGCTGCTGTCGGCGGGTCTGCGAATCTGTGTACCTACCTGCTACGTGACTGAGGGTAGAGCGCGCATGCTGATCGCACGAGCCCGGGGACCATTCAGACTTTCAGTCTATGACTCTGCGTGCGGTCATATACCTTTCGTCTGGTGGACCAAGCTTAGCTAAGCGGGATCCTAGTCGAGTGATCTAAGTGAGTCATGTTGTTGGGATAAACTTATTGCATGTTGGATGCTTTCGAATAGGTTTGATGATCCAAATAAGTCAGATCAATCCAAACGGGGTATAGAGGTTGAACACATCAGATGAGGAGGCAGTTAGTCCATATGAATCACTGGAGATGTTATATATATATATATAACATCTATAAAAAAATATATTTTTTTAAAAAAATTATTTACAGATGAGCCTTAGTTGAGCAATAAAATAAAAATAAAAAATAATAATAATAATTAATCAGATCGAGTAACGTAGGTTCGATCGACTCGGTTCCACATAAGTTTTTCATCGATCACCAGGATAAATCGGGAAGCGTTAAAGGAGACTCATCCAAATAGTTAGCATTCTTAGACCCGTTTTTTATTGGAAGAATTTTTTTTTATAATATATCGTAACTGAGATTCGAATTTTAAATTTTTTAATTATTTATTAAAGAATTTAATCATCGCATTATTATCTCGAAGATATGATTGAGCAATTTCTTAATTATTTATTAAAAATTTAATTATCGCATCAGGTCTGATTGAGCAATACAAGTATATATAATTAAGTTCAATAGCGTCGATCAAACTGCCCGCATGTTGTGATGCCACACCCACACCCTGAGTCCGTCAGATGACTGTGGGGCTGTGTTTATAGCCCCCGGTTTTCTTCTCCGACCTCCGACAGCCCAGTTGTGGGAGAAGTAAAGTCTTCTTCTCCCTCTTCCTCCCTTCTTCTTCCTCTTCCCCATTTCAAACCAAACTCTAACTCGTAATCACCCAACCTCCAAAAAAAATTATATATATTTATTTAGGAACATACAAAAATTATCAATACAATTCAGCCCCCCCGAATTTTTTTTTCTGGTTCTGCCCCTGCCTCTTAGCAAGCATATGGTTAGGTCAAGACGAGCACCTCTTGGTGCAATTTCGTGGCTTGGAGGTTATAATGAACAATCGTGATCGTGGCAAAATTATAATTATTGGTTGCAGTCTCCTCAGGAAAGATCTTCTCGAGGGCTATCCTAACTCTAGCTCGCTCTAAATAATTTTGTTTTATTATCTATTGTTAAATTTTTTTAAATTTCACTATTATATTTATTATACAGAATATTTTTTTACTTAATTCACCCCGTAAGTCAGTTCACCTCCTTTTTCGGAATCCATGTTGAGCTGGGCCGTCTCAAAGTTTCATAAGGCCCAAGCAAAAAAAAAAAAAAATTAAAACTTTAATATTTTTTTAAAAAAATAGGCCATTAATATTTTTTAAAAAAATAAAAAAAAATTAATTCTTTTTTATTCGGACTTCAGATCGATAAAGAATATAAAAAAAATTAATAAAATCTTTATTTCACCCATAATGAGGTCTATGTATTTTAATATATATGATTAATTTCACTTATTAAATTTATTTATTTATTACAATACGTTGATATTTTTTACCTATATTTCATATTTATTAAAAAATAATTTTTGATAAATTTAATTGAGATTATCGGATTATAATATATATATGATTATCTTAAAAGATTAATTTATTTATATATTAGGATTTTTGAAAAGAAAATTTTCCATTAATATGATTTTAAAAAATATAATTATATACACAGAAAAAAAAATCTGTTTTAGTAACGAAAGTGTTTTAAATTAAAAATAATAATAATTACATAAGATACTTGAAATAAAAATAAAAATATTAAAAATACTCCATTAAATTTAAATAATATATCTTTGATTGAGGATAACTAATGCAAGATCTCTCTAGAGATAAATGAATATAAAATTTTGTAGGTGGCATATTTTGTTCGGTGTAGGATTTGAAGTTGATGACTTAACTTGCATAATTTATTTTTAGACTGAGCTATAACTCAGGAGGTCTGCACGGACTTAAGATAAATATGACTCTATGCAATTGCTTGCGAAATAGAAAAAAGGACAATTTTTTTTATGTAAATACTAATAATTCTTTTTTTTTTCCAACTATTTTATCCATAATTTATCATTTATACATAATAATAAAAAATATTTAAAAAAAAAGAAAAAAAGAACGAAAAAAAATACTATCAATGAGGAAGGAGAAGGACATTCTTTGAGGAGAAATATGGAGCACTTACGAAAAAAACGAGATCATAAATTATCTAATTATAAAATGGGATGGAACTATGGAAAAAATTAAAATGTAATAGGGTTTTTTTTGGCTAGATAAAATTTTAAGTTAATGTAATTAATTGATAGGTGATTGATGTAAATGGGGAGCAAAAATTGAAGCTTGTTGATCATTGCATGCACGTGTGGATATCCAAAATTAAATTAAAATATATGACAAAATTTAATAAAAATATTTATCTATTTTAAAATTTTATAATAATAATGAACTCTAATTTATTAGGACCTATATATAAGTTTTAATAGCATATGTCTTAAGTCATAAGTCAGGTATGTTCTAAACATTTCTCTTTCTCTAAGTACACTTAGTGACTTAAGTATCTGAGAAGAGTGCCGGACAATTAATTATTTTTTTATCGATCACTCGTATAAATCAAAAAATATTCATAATAAACGATTCAAAAATTAATATTTTTTAATTATACATTTTATTTAAATTTATTTTTTATAAATATATCATAATTAAAAATTAAATTATAAATATCTAAATAATAATTTAAATATTTTATCATTACATCTCCGAGTACGTAATATTAAAATTGATGGGTAATATCTAAATTTACTTTATTAATTTAAAATGAGATGTAAAAGCGTACTTCTCAAACATCCTCAACATGCCCAAATGCCAAAAACGAACAAACCTTTTCTTTCATTTGGAAAAAGAAACATTCGTTTTCATGTTTGTACACTATGATTAAATGCATGTATTACCTTTTATTTAATTGTATTTTATTTTATTTTCATGTAAAATAGGAGGAATAGTTATTGCAATTGGTTGGCGTCGTACGGCCAGTAGCTGCCGAATGAAAGAGTCTACTGGAGCCATCTGCTGTAGGATAAATTCGATCCTATCCGTAACGTAAAGTAATGTCCTAACGCTATTTATTAATCATAATATGTACATTAAATATTAATTTATATGATTTTTTTTAAAAAAAACAGTTGATATGAAATTAGAATATTATCTTTATAAATAGGATCGAATTTATCCCGTGCAGTAGCGACCGACACAGGATTGCTGCAGACCTTGTCGCATTATGATGTTTTCCCACGCTGCATGCAACAACATGTGAACTGAATCAGAATAGTGTCATCATGATTTTCTCAAGTGTTTATGTGGGAGCGAAAATTAAAAAGGCATCCTGATAAATTATCAAAAAATTATTTTTTTAAAAAAATCAAAACAATATCCTATCAAATATTTTATATCTAAAATATCTTTTATTCTTGAAAGTTTAATATTTTATTTTAATCTAAATTAATATATATATAATATTATTATATTAAAGTATTCATTGTTACAGTGGAAACTACTTAGTATATGCTATAATATTACAATAATAACGTATTGACTGGTATATGTTATCGTAGTTATTTTGTAACTGTCATATATTGTAATAATTAGTCGTAGCTACTACAAGAAGAGCATTGAAAAAGGAACAATATTATAGTAGTTGTAAAGTAATTATTACATATTGTAGAAGCTAGTCGTTATTTCACATTGTAGAAGCTAATAGTAGCTACTATAATAGCGTTGAAAATAAGAGATATTGAGTGCTCTTTTTAATTTTTTGAAAAAGGAACACCCATTTGATTTTTGTCTTTTATGTTTTGGCTCTTAAATTTAGACCCGACCACGGACCAACTCAGAACTGGATGAATGGATTAGTTATCCCTTAACCCCGTTGGATGAGCCCTAAATTAACCATGAATGGGTGGTTTGAACCATCGATTCAATTTTTTAAAAAAATAATATGATTGTTGGAATCGACAATTCTAACCATTAGAACCGTCAACTCAAACCATTTAAAGTTTTTATTTTTTTTTAACGATTAAAATTATTCGACTATTTCTTGATCAATGACTATGATTTAGTGATCATTATTATCTAAACTCTATAAATAAGCTGCTCATTTTATTATTTTCACATCATCTTTTATACTTTTGTCTCTAAATTCTGAAATCTCGATCGTTTTCAACTTCAATTCTAATGGAAGGATGTTCATCTCGATCTTGGAAGGGTAAAAAAATAATCACTTTGAATGTGAATCTCAACGACATTCAATATATTGATGATGAACAAATGAAACTTTTGACATCTGAGCCACAAGTATCGAAACTTCTAAGGTTCAAGATATTTCACTTTTAAAATCATCTATTTTTACTAAATATTTTGATAAAAATACTCTTTTATCTAGAGAATTGCATGCAAAATGTTAGTATTACAAAGCCTCCTATAAATTCTAATCGAGCAACGATTATCGGTCATTGAAGTGATACTTCGAAACTAAACACCAGATAGAATTTTGAGTTAAACGTTCTCAAACGTAATTGTTCAGATTTTCATCAACTAGTAGAGGTACCAATTCAAGTTTATTTAAATATTTTGGTAATAAATTAAGAAAATCATTAGTTAGATTTGTTTCTGTAAAATATTTTTTTTTCTAGTTTTGGGGTCAATGCACATTTCAATTATTATTTTTTTAATCAAGAATCACTTATCCCATATGCTAAATGTGTTCCTCGAACTACACTTACTCGTATGGTTAAAAAATTAGTAAGGTAAGGAAAAAAGATTTAATTGAAGAATTTAGTAAATTAAATAATAAAGTATCTTTATGTTCTAATATTTATAGTAATCATTGACAAACTCATTCATATATGGACGTAACTTGTCATTGGATTGATAACTTTTAGACAATTCAAAGCGTTTGTTAGCATATCGAGTCTTTGATAAAGTACATACTACTCACAATATCTCTCAATTATTATACTTAATTTTAAAAGAATATGAATTGACTTTTAGAATATTTTTAATATCATTTGATAATGTCAGTTATAATACTATAAATATTGATGAACTTTAAATTTATATGTCAGTCTGTTATTGATAAAAAAAAATTTCATATTCGTTGCATATGTCATGTTAAATTTATTTATTCAAGATGGATTAAAATTTAAGAAAATCAAATTAAGTCAATTAAAATTAGTATTTCTTATTTACGATTGCATTCTAGTATAATGAAATAATGTAGTAGATTTTGTAAAATTAATGGAATGAGACTTAAAAATTTTTCAATGTAATATACCAATACATTACAATTCAATATATCAATTACTACAAGATTTATTTTAATATGGAGAATTATTATATTTATTTTTTATATAAAATATTAATAATACTAATATACATTTATTTTCACACCAATTAAATATATATAGTAGTATTTGTGAATTTTTAAAAGTATTTAATGATACAAAATAACAAGTGTTTATTATCCTATTTATTATTTAATTATGATGAATTTTTATAGTATAGCTTTAATTTTAAATCAATATGTTAATTTTTATCATCTTGCATATTAGAAATGAAAATAAAATGGGAAAAATATTTTTATCATATTTCTAATATTTATTTAGTTACTGATGTGCATAGATATTTTTAGACACTTTATAATGCACATCTACTTACATTTCATTGATTATAATCTATATTATCGCACCCTATTTTATCATATTGTCATGCTTTTTACTCCATTTCGTGTGGAGATTTGCTCATTCTTTATTTTCATTAACAAGACGTGTTTTGGAGCAAAACATAGCTTAAATAAAGAGCTAAGCAAAAAGTAGAGCAGCCGGGGCCAAGGTCATGGTTGTGTCATCCAGGCACGATCATACCTCAGCTTTAGCAGAAACCAAGGCCACGACCGTGCCCACAAGCACGACCGTGTGAGATTCCTGAGAAATCTCAACCAGGAGTTGTGCCTTGCCTCCAGTGCCTTCTCAGACAGGGGTCGTGTCATCCAGGCATTACCGTGCCTCCAGCCAGCTGAACCTTAGCCTCTGGCCGTGCCTTACAGACACAGTCGTGTGTCCGAAAGATAGGGGTCGTGCCCCCTGCCTATAAAAGAGGATCCCCCCCCCTTTTGAGGGAGGAGGGTTTTCTTCCCTTCAAGGGAACCCACAAGGTCTGGCCACCATCATTTTCTAAGGCTCTCCACCAATGATCTGAGGTCATTTTCTCCTCTCCAACCATCATCCAAGCAAGAAGAGCGCTCCCGAAGACAAAAATTTCATCCGGCTAAGCATTTATTTCCCCTTTCTTTAGATTAGGGTGTAGAATGTTTACTTTCTTATCTTCGTGCTTTCTCCCCTTGTTTATGGAGTAGATACTTTGTATTCTAGGGTTAGGGAGTAACTATGATGTGATTGTTGATGTATGAACTATGGATATGTCAATTTTCTTATTTCTATGAGATGTTTACATCTTGTTCTATGTGTGTGGTATATTATACATGTTTAATGGAATGTGTATGTGACTAATGCATGTAGATGTGAAGGATTTATTCTTATTTTAAGATTGCTACTAGATTGGATAATCGGGAGATCTTTAGTGACAAAGGATACTCATTCAACCAAACTTACTATGCCCTTAGTGACAAAAAGCATCGATACTTACCCACTTTCTAGGGTCAAAAGACCTTGAAATAGGGACTAATCCTTTGCTACATAGTTGTAAGTATGGAGAATAAGGAGATGGACATATTCTAGGGACATTTTCTAGCATCATAGTGAAATTGGAATCCTAGAATCACTTTCCAAACCATTTTTCCCAACTCTCTTGCTTTCACTTCTTCTTAGACCTTGACCTCTCACACTCTCTCTCCCTCTCTCTTTCTTAAGTTCATAAGCTTTCACCAATAATTTGATTAGTCTAGCTACTTGCTTCATAGATTCACTAATCCATTAGTCCTCAATTCCTGTAGGATCGATAATCTTTTATATTATTGACGATGTAACCGTGTACTTGCGGGAGCATAACAAGTTTTTAGCACCGTTGTCGGGGACTATATAGATTAACATTAGTGATAAGTGATTTAGTCAGCCTAGACATTTGCAGAGTCAACCAGAAAAAGAGCAAAGTCAATCAGAAATGACAAACAAATCGCTAAAAGACTACGCAGCACCATATGCGAGTGGTCTCAGGTCTAACATCACTAGACCTTCGTTTGAGGCAAATAACTATGAAATCAAGCCAGCAATTATATCTATGGTACAACTAAACCAATATAGGGGTGGACCCAACGAGGACCACAACCAACACTTGGAAACATTTTATGAAATATGTGGCACTATGAAAATGAATGGGGTAACAGCTGAAGCCATAAGATTGATGTTGTTGGGATTTTCATTAAGAGACCAAGCTAAAGTTTGGCTAAATTCTTTGCCACCTAACAGCATCACCTCTTATGAACAATGTGAGCAAGTAGAAGTTCTTCCCTCCAAGTAAAACTACACATATGACGAATTTAATTGCTAGCTTCAGACAAACAGAAGGAGAGTCCCTCTATAAAACATGGGATAGATTTAAAGGGCTTCTTCGATAGTGCCCCCATCATGTATTGGAAAAATGGTTAGTGATAGACATGTTCTACAATGGTATTAGCTATCAGACAAAGGTATCCTTGGATTCCGTAGCTGGCGGAGCCTTAATAAACAAGGGCCTTGATGTGCATATATTATATATCTTTTTATGCATTATTTGACGCACATCTATTTATATTTCATGAGCATAATTTACACGTATTACATCCTATTTCATTATTATGGCATACTTCTACTCTTTTAATTTGGAGAACTGCTCTTTGTATGTTTTCATTGACATGACACGTTTTGGAGCAAAACAGAACTTAAATCGAGAGATGAGTAGAAAGCAAAGCAGGAAGCAGAGCAACCAGGGCCAAGGCCATAGTCGTGCCCCCCAAGCACGGTCATGCCTCAGCCTAAGCATGGTCGTGCCATCCAAGCAGGGTCGTGTGAGCTTCATGAGAGACCTCAACACAGGGTCGTGCCTAAAAATCACGATCGTGACTTTCTACCCGTGCCTCCTCAACACAGGGTCATGTCACCAAGGCATGGTCGTGCCTTCTTCTCAGCCAGGGGTCATGCCCAAAAGGCACGACCGTGTGCTAGCTCTATAGATTTTACA
>JBBUKS010000044.1:3534415-3547149 GCA_038050645.1 Hedychium gardnerianum
TCTGAAGCACTGAAGTTCCATACTCCATCAGCATAAGGTATATCAAAGTCAAAACAGCAGCCGATAAGTATCTCCCTCTCTCTCGTTGCACATGGGAATTTGAACTAGAACCATGGGGAAGTAGGAAATGGCGGCCTTGCCATTCACTTCATCTTTCAATCTTGGTTTAATTTTCTTAAACTTGATCCAGAAATAGCCAAAGCAGAACACAAATCTATCAAGAGATTGAATCAAGAAGAGAACGATACAGAACTTTGAGAGACTCGTGACGAGAGGGGAAATGTAGGTTATTCTAAAGGAAATCCATAGCATATAAGCCTGCTGCGCCATGTTCTAGACCTCCCAAGGCTGGATCAGATGCAGCTTGTTCTTATGTGCATAGATTTCGAACACCAATGCCATGACAAAAATGTGCAGGAAAGCCCTAAGATCTAGGAGCAGCTTCCCCATCCTGTGAGGCTTCTATGAGGTGTTGAAGGAGAGGAGACGCTTTTGAGCCGTGGCAAGAAGCTTGGCTAGGCCAAAGAAGCACCAGGAGAGGAAAGCGACGACCCTTTGAGCCTTGAGGAGGAGGAACCATCGGAATTGCTTCTGATTCTTGGCCCTGCCCTTCTCCCACACAAAGCCTGGGTCTAGGCCTTCAACTTGCACTATAGAGAAGTTGAGGAGGCTAGGTCGCAGGTGGTGCGGAGGAGTGGCGAAGGAAGCTAGGTCACTGGCGGCGCAAAGGAGTGGTGGGGGAGGTTAGGTGCGGGCAGCGCGGAAGAGGGTTTTGGTGGAAGAGGTTTTTCGTGGAGTTTTGGCAGAGATGGGTACGTTTTGCGAAGGGGAGGCTTTTAGCGGAGGAGGTTAGGTCATGGAGGGGTTTTGGCGAAAAATAATTTCACGAAGGGTTTGGGTAGGATTTAGGGGATTTAAAATTCTTAAATTTTTAAAGATTATTAATAACGCGTGCTTTATATGCTGTTAATATTTTAATAATCATTATTAACAACGTATATTTTTTTTCATGCAGTTATTTATATAGGTATAATAATATTAACAACACGCTTGATAAGTTATTAATATTAAGTTTTAATGATGCACTCTGCACATCTTCTACGATAATTGACAGTGTACTTTTTTGCACGCCATCATTTGTATGAATATAATACTATATGTAGCACATTTTATTGGGTGCGCCGTAAAAACTATTATTAATGGTGCGTCTTAACTATGCATCGTTGATGATGCGCTGCGGAAAGTCATATTTGTTATAGTAGGGGGGAGGGGTGAATCTCGTTCGTTTAAAAACTCTTCTTTTCTTTTTGTAAAACCAAAGTCAAAGTAGCAGTGAAAATAATAAAAGACACGTTCGATTTTACTTGGTTCGTAGTCCAACGATTACTATTCCAAGACCCACGATCCTTAATCGCTTCCGAGTGAGCAATAAACTAAAGCTCTTCTCTACGAAAATTTTCTAAAAAGAAGCAAACTCGTACAAAGATGAGGAGGATAGTAACAACACGACTATCTCCTTAATGTATGCAAGTAAATAACAGAATATACTGACAACAAATAGTAGAATAATAAGCATCGGTTGTCAGAGAGCCTCACAACATAGTAATAGTAGCATTTGCACGAACAGAGGCAAACAACAGAGAGATTGACGAAGAGTGAATTGGATATTGAGCCTCAGACCCTCGAGGCTTTTTTTATATGCCTCGTTCAGTCAACTAAAAAATTGTTCGATCAACTGAAAAATCGTTCAATTGACTGATCCCTATTAGTCGACTGAACCACTATCAATCAACGAATCTCTGCTCCCTTCCTTGTTTGCTTTGATGTGATCTGGTCGATCTCGCAAATCAAGTTTGTTCGGTTGATAGAACTTTTTTTCGTCGACTGAATCCCTAAGGTTTCCTTTCCTATGTGATTCGATTTGATCGCCTGTTCTTTCGAAACTTTGTTCGGTTGACTGATCATCTTGATCAGTCAACGGAACCCCAATATTTTTTTCTTTGCTAAATTCGAATATCCCTATGCTTATCCACTTAGATCAATCGACTGAACCTTCCTGTTCAGTCGATGGAGCCCTGGATCAGTCAACTGAACCTCCCTGTTCAGTTGACTGAACCCCTTAATCAATAAAATCTTATTTTTTTGTAAACTTAAATTAGCACAGTAATACAATAATAATGACCTACAAAATAAGGTTAGATAACAATTAATAAGCATGAATGAGTATGACAGTTAAGAGTATCTGATTTCGACTTAGAAACCTCCATTGGTTTATTCAGTCAGATCATTGCTTAAGGTTTGTCCCAACTGGAACACGACCTCACTGCTCTTCTTTTCAGAAGAACCACTATACTCTAGGAGCTTACCTGAACTTATTTGCCAAACATTTGGTCCTCTAGATATGTTTGGACTTTCTCTGCTCAGTGTCTAATCGATTTGATCCACTATGACTTTCTTGCAATACCAAATTAGCACAATAATAATAATAGTAATGCAAAATAGTGTCAGTAAACCTATACATAGTGTAGGATCGGGTTAGACCGGCTAAAGGGGGGTGAATAACCTTGCAAATAAAATTAAGACTTTTCTCTTGCTTCTTACTTAAGGAAGGACACACACTAGTTAATAAAATAAAATAAATAACATGAAAGAAAAGAGGCTCACAGATTTACTTGGTTACAACCTAGTTGATTGTTAATCCAAGGCAATGAAAAATACTAAGAATCTCCTTTGTGAAGGTAGAGTAGCCTCTTACAACTTTGAAAGCACTAGAGATGACTTACAGAAGATTTGGAAATTAAAAGGTAGTCAGATATCTAAAACAAGAGGACACAACCTATATTTATAGCAAAATGATCGAAGTGACCATTTTGTTGATGTGACAGTCATGGGGGCGCCTCTATTGCTTAGGGGGGCCTCCAATGGATCAAAACTGATCCATTATTGATCTGACAACTCTGGGCGCCTCCAAGCGTTAGGGGCGCCTCTGTTGAATTACCATGACTTCTAGATATTATCTGCTGTAACGACTCCTTCTGTCGGAGCACCTCCATTGTTCCGGGGCGCCTCTATTGAAGTTGCAGGTGAGGCCCCTCCGAGCCTTGGGGGCGCCTCCATCGTTTGGGCGCTTGAGACGCCTCCGAGCGTTGGGGGTGCCTCCAGCGCCTGGCGATTGAGGCGTCTCCAGCACCTGGCGATTGAGGCACCTCCAGCTGCTCTGGGGTGCCTCCTGTCCTTCTGGTTGCATGCGTGATCTCTGGTGGTCCGAAGTTGAGCTCACCCGAACCCAACTTCGACCTTCTCCTCGAGCAAACTTCATTCCCGGCTTCTCGTCCCTCGAACCTCGTCCTTCTCACTCCACCAGTGTACTCTTCCGCAACTTCTCGTCCCTTAGATGCACCGAGCCCGTCAACTCGCTTCCCGTGCCATCCTTCTCATCTGCTACGTCTTTCGCTCGACTTCTTGTGTTCCTAAGTTCATGCACACTTAGACACAAGGATCAAACTATACAAGACCTAACTTAATTCGGTTGATCACATCAAAACTACCTCGGGGTACTTACACATAGGTTTACTAAAAATTCACTGGTTTGGTCACACTTGCTTGGAGTTTACTCCTCCAAGACTTCTCATTACCTAGGGTTACCTCCCCTAGGATTTTTTCCTTTGCTTAGAGTTCACTCTTCCAAGACTTCTGATTACCTAGGGTTACCTCTCCCTAGGATTTTCTCTTTGCTTAGAGTTCACTCTTCCAAGACTTCTCATTACCTAGGGTTACCTCTTCCTAGGATTTTCTCTTTGCTTAGAGTTCACTCTTCCAAGACTTCTTATTACCTAGGATTATCTCCCCCTAGGATTTTCCCTTTGCTTAAAGTTTACTCCTCCAAGACTTCTCATTACCTAGGGTTATCTCCCCCTAAGATTTTTCTCTTGTTAAGCATCTGGTCATACTTGACCTGCTTGGACTTTTTCTTTACTAGTCATCCGGTCAACCTTAACCTAACTAGACTTCTTACTTAACTAAGTCAACCTTGATCAAACTCCATTAAACATATTATCAAACAAACATCAAAATCATAGAGGTTGATTTCACCAACAGCGAGAGTCTCTCTACCTATGGAGATCTCCCTTGGACATCACTGTCCGAGGATGCGAGAGTCTCTCTACTTACAGAGATCTCCCCTGAACATCATTGTCCGAGGCTATAAGAGTCTCCCCTCGACATCCCTATCTGAGGTTGCAAGAGTCTCCCTACCTACGAAGATCTCCCCTGTATCACTATCTGAGGCTGCAAGAGTTTCCCTACATATAGAGATCTCCCGTGGACATCATTGTTTGAGGCTGCGAGAGTCTCCTTACTTGCGAAGATCTCCCTTGGACTTCAACTATCTCAAGCTGCAAGAGCCTCCCTACATGTGGAGATCTCCCATGTACCTCAACCAGCCTAGGTTGCAAGAGTCTCCCCACCTGTAGAGATCTCCCTACTCTCATTAACCCCCTTTTGACTAGCAGGCTAATGAGTGGTGTTGTATCCCAGGCTGCTAAAATGGCCCCACCTACAAATATCTCTCGTTAACTCTGAGTCTGCCAATTGCTTTACTTAATTAACATTACTAACCATTCAAAAGCCAAAAGTTGAATCATTTCCATTATTATATTTAACCACTTTTATTGGCTATACTTAATGTTATACATTGATGGGAAGAGATGATGTGCATGCAGCAGGTAACATTTTAGCTAAATCTGAAGTCAACCAAGCAGCAGGTTTTTGCTCTTGTTCATTCACTAGCATGGCGGTAGCAAGAGATTATCCCCCTGACACATGATTAGACATGTCAGACCCACTCCTCCCTCTCCCCTCATGGACAATACACCAAGAGATGGGTGGTGATTGGCATGGCAGTTGACATGGCAGTAGATCCTTCCCCATGACACATGATAGGGCTTGTTAGGCTCACTCTTCCCTCTCACCTCATGAATGACACCCAAGGGGATGGATGATAGCTAGCGTGGTAGCTGATGTGGAAGCTTCATTAGGAACTATATAACCTAGTGGATGTTGGCCAAAGAGAAGGTTGTCTCTTCCTTGTTCTCTCAAATGCAATTTTTGTGAGTATTTTCCAGTTAATGCAGTAGTTGATCGGCTTCAACCACTGTTCATCTTCTTCCCTTTACTCCACCAAAAAGTCCTTCCTCAATGGAAGGCACCTATTCTGGTAGCATAGCCAAAGTCCTTCCTCAAAGGAAGGCAACTACTCCAACAACTTTCGACAAATCTTCTCATTTACTTTTCTGGCTTAAGCCCTTCTCTTGGAGAAGGCAAACTATATTTCATCAGAGGGGTAAAGTCGACATTGCCGACCCCCGCCGATGTGTGTTGATATCTCAGATTGGAGATAGACTCAACAACCGTGGATTGTTGTTGGAGGCCAGCCTAGGCGTATAATAGAATAAGCTCTATCAATTGAAGACTTGCTTAGCTATAGTGGACCGCTACCGGAGGCTAACTTCGATGCAGAACAGAAGGAGCTCTATCAGTGTAAACCTGATTTAAGTGGTGTGGTAGAGCAGGAGGTCCGGAGTTTTGGAGAGGCAGATTTTGACCGCATCATAAAAGGCAAAAAAAATCATGAATCAGCAACATAAGGAAACAAAATAAAAACAAAGGGAAACACTGAGGGAAAGGAAGGCCAAGCATCATGGCTCGGTGACCTGACAGCGGCCACACTTGACAACAAACTTATGACATCTCCACAATAACAAGCTCCCAGAGATGTCAGAGTTTACAACTTAAAAGATTGATGTTTTTCTTTTTAAAAGAATGAAAAGTTAATTCCATTTAATTTTAAATAGATGAGAAAAATAGACTGAAATCAATTAGGATATTGATTTTATAATTCATCCATATATTATTTCTTATGAGTAAATAGAGGAAAATATCTTAATTTTTGTGTAGTTTACTTTTTTTTCATTCACATCGTCGAGTAAATGAAGGTTACGGCCTATTCGAGTAGTAGTATTGTGATAAATGTTGGATAATGTGAATGGAAATAAATGTGGCATTAGTTTTATATTGGAAGTTGAGTATATTAAGGTTGATATATAGAGTAGGAGGGGGTGCGAATTCAAGGCTCGGATTGCACCAACCTAAATGATTCTAGTGCGAACGCTACTGCTTGTAATGGACCGATCGAGACACAGTGTGTTCACATAGATCAGCCAAGGTTTGTCATCATTCTCTTTTACATGTTCAAGCACACATGGCTCAGCTAGTATCATGCCACAAGCCTTGACTTGTTGCTTAAAAGAGATTGGCTCATAGGCCTACGCTTATTGCTCAAGAAAAGTTGGCGCTCCTCTATAAGGAGGCTTGGATCTTGAACACAAGATATAGAGAGACAAAGACACACAAAGAAAGTGTGAGCAAAAGAGAAGAGAGATTCTTCCACCTTGAATCCTCTCGTTTCTTCTCTTTTTTTTTTTATCGCGCAATTCTTCCCTCGGCAAATACTCGTGATAACATTTAGGTACATGTTCAATTTGCCACGACAACCTGTGCTAGGTTGTGATCATGATTTTGCCATTTTATCCTGAGAAACAGACATCCAGCGTGACCTCATAGCACCGTCAGAGAGGATAGATCTATTTTAAGGAGACTACCTTATCGTAGGACTCAGCATCTTAATTTAGAATCGAGCGTTGCAACTCACACAACCCACTCAAACTCAAGTAGTCAGTGGCACTCAGGCTTCAGGTTTGTTCTTGAGCTCTTGACGTCTGTCCCAAGCACTAGGCTTCTCTTCGCGACTTCCCATTTAGACTCAGGCGTCCATCCCGAGCACTCGACTTCACCACTCAGTAGCTCGGCACCAGCTCGGCACCAACTCGGTGACCCACTCAGTAACTCAGCTGACTCGGCATCGACTTTCCCGACTCGACGGTGACTTTCCTAACTCGGCATCGGATTCCCACTCGGACTCGAGATCGAAGCTCTCAGGTCACTCGGACTTGCTAGCAACATTCACTCCTGAGCAGTCAGCTTCACTCGGCGACTTCCAACTCAGACTTGGGAAGTCCACTTGGTGCTTGGCCAATACTCCTTCTCGAAGACTGGTCGTTCAGCTTCCCACTCAAGCTCGAGAAGCATTCGACAAGAAACTAGAGAAGCCCCTCCTGCGCTCGGACACCTCGACACTCGGCCTAATTAGCTTAAGCTGATAGCTTGAGCTTATCCGCTCGAGTCATCTTGACACATAAGTCTGAGTTGTGTTAATTTGTAAGTTCAATTCAGATTACACTTCCTGTATCTCCGACAACTTGATTGTAGAATAGCAGAAATCTTCCAATAATCTTTAAGCAGATTCGTTTTGATGAGATGGTCGTAGAAGATGTTGAGATGCAACAGTCTCAACATGTGCAAGCCCCCTTCACCTCAATTGAAAATGTTCCAATCAACCATGAGGAAAGGTTAGAGAAGTTCACCGGATTAAACTTTGAGCGGTGACAGCAGAAGATGTTCTTCTACTTGACCATGTTGAACTTGTCATAGGTCTTGACTAAGGAACCTCCTAAGTATGCTGAGGGTGCAAGTGATGTGCAAACTGCACTAGACGCATGAAACCATGCTGAGTTCCTATACCAAAACTACATCCTTAACTGCTTGCCAACTCATTGTACATTGTGTACATTACGATGAGAACAACGAAGGAGCTATGAGAATCTCTGGACAAGAAATATAAGTCGGAAGATATTGGGGCCAAGAAGTTCATCATTGTTCAATTCATGGATTGCAAGATGGTTGATCCAAGATGGTGATCAACTAAGTCCAGGAGCTTTAGGTGATTTTGCATGAGATTCACTCAGTATGTATGATGCTGAGTGAAACCTTCTAGGTGGCAGCGATCATTAAGAAGATGCCTCCCAGCTAGAAGAACTTCAAAATTTACCTGAAGTATAAGTGGAAGGAAATGAATGTGGAAGAATTCGTTGTTAGACTTCAAATTGAAGAAGACAACACGAGTTCAGAGAGAAAGCTGTTCTCTCACGCTACTGTGAAAGTCAATGTAGTCGAGCACGTCTAGGGCTCAAAATGGAAGACTCTCAAATCTTCCAAGGTGAGACCTAGAGAAGCCATAAACAAGAAAAAAAAATATATTTGAGAAGTGTGACAACTGTGATCAAGTTGGTCACAAGTCTTCGGAGTGCAAGAAGCCGAAGTTGAAGTAGGAGACCAACCTGAACGAGAAACCAAACATGAATCTCTATGCCATGATCTCTAAAGTGAACCTGGTAGGTTCTAACTCACAACAATGGTGGATTGATACTGGTGCCACCAGACATATGTGTTGCAACAAAGAGCTGCTCCATAACTTTGAAGAAATTAAAGATGGGGACAAGTTGTTCATGGGGAATTCAACAACCTCTAGCATAAAAGACCAAGGAAAAGTGGTGCTGAAGATGATCTCGAACAAGAAACTCACTCTAAACAATGTATTGTATATTCTAGAAATCCGAAAGAATTTGGTATCCGGATCACTTCTCAGCAAGCATGGTTTCAGTATTGTTATTGAGTTGGACAGAGTTGTGTTGTCCAAACATCAAATATTTGTAGGGAAGGACTATGTAAATGATGGGATATTCAAGCTCAGTGTGATGGTCATTCAGCCTAAGATAAATAAAAATGAAAATTCTTCTGTGTGTATTCTTGAGTCTTCTAATTGTGGTATGGAAGACTAGAGCATGTTAACTATGATATTTTATGTAGATTAATTAATATGAAAAGTATACCTACATTTCACCTTAACCCTAAACACAAGTGTGTGACGTGTGTTGAAGCAAAAATGACAAGATTATCCTTTCAACACATTGAAAGAAACAATAAAACATTAGACTTAATCCACACTGACGTATGCTACTTAAAAGGTGTACCAACATATGATGGAAACAAATACTTCATCACTTTTGTAGATGATAAAACAAAATATTGTTATATCTATCTTCTTAAAAGTAAGGATAAAACAATAGAGAAATTTATTCTATATAAGAATGAGGTTGAAAACCAACTTAATAAAAAAATTAAGGTGTTTCAAAGTGATCGAGACGGTGAATATGTATCATCGTTAGCTGAGTTGTGTGTTGAACATAAGATTAGACGCGAAACAATAGCTCATTATTCTCATTATTAAATGAAAGAATCACACTCTCAAGGAGATGACAAATGGTCTTCTATTGAACTCTGGACTATTAGAACACTCGTGTGTGTGTGTGGGGGGGGGAGCCATGTTAACAACTAATTACCTTTTAAATAAGGTACCCCTAAAGAAAATAGAAAAGAGCCCTTATGAGTTATGGAATAGAAGATAATTATCATACAAATACTTGCGAGTATAAGGGTGTCTTGCAAAAGTGTTACTTCCTGCACAGTCGTGCCTTTTAGGCATGACAGTGTGTTTTTCCTAGCCTTCACGAGAGGTCGTGCCATATTGACTGACGGCATGCCCGTGTCTTTTGACATGGACATGTCTTGCACTCAGAATGAATCACTATGAGGTCGTGCTTAAAGGCATGGCCATATGTTTTCTCTAATTATTGCCCAAAGACGTCACAACATGGTCGTGTCTTTTTTACACAGTCGTGCATATTCTGAAGCAGACACTCATGACCATCACGGGCAAGCCATGTCATTTGGCACGACCGTTCCTCACGGGAGGTGAGCTCCACGGGCACGCCATGCCATTTTGGCATGACTGTGCCTCCTTTGAGGTGAACCGCCTATGCTCACCATGCGCAGGTCGTGTTATTTTGGCACGCCCGTGCTTCCCTTGTCTTGCCTCCCTTAATCTCCTTTCTTTCCTTTTCCCCTAACCCAATCCTCTACTTGGTTTTTCTTGTCTAATTTTCTTTTTGTAGAATTCAAAGATAAGGAGGAGTGCAACTACTAGATGGAGGGAAAACTTCTTTATATAAATGACATAAACGTTGAACGTGCATCACTTGGTAATTTTTCTCACTTCAAACCTCCTCTGCATTAGTTTTCACTGGGACAATGAAAGATTTTAGTCCGAGGGATGTATATGTGTTGGGTTGTCAGTTAGTTTTGTTAATATTTTTTTTACATAATAAATTTTCCTAGTTGCGTCATATATCATGTCATTATTTGTTTGTTCCTCATAGCAAGATACTCGCACGCTTGTTCTAGATATTCATATTGTTGTAATAAAGCATGCTAGTATGTTTAGTGATCTATCCTCTTCTATCCATATATAGGATCTCTTAACACTATACTTGACTTTGATGGTAGATATTTTCGAAAATAGTTATGATTCATATAACCGGACTAGTATGCTTGTTTTCCTTTGTAACTTCTCTATTATATTTTGATTATTGGATAACCTCGGTTCATGTCAACTCATTGGGAAAAGTTTTTATCCCGAAAAAAAAGAGAAAAAGATTGAGTTGAAAAAGAAAATGCGCATATGAAAAAAAAAGGAGAATAAAGGATATACAAATAGTTGTCATGAGTGGAAACTAACAGGTAATCCCTTTGAGATCGAATTAGGTTACTGGGAAAATAACTGTTATGTTTCTTTTGATACCGAGTATTCCTTTGAGACCTTGCTAGTTTGAGAGGGATGAATTTTGTGAGTGGCAGGTAAGTGCATATCGTCGAAAGCATGAGGAACATGGTTAGATGATGACTTGACTAGGCTAGGAGATTGACACTTGAAAAGGTTAGGCCACTCATTGCACTGAGCACATAATTGTTGGATCGTGAAAGATGAGAGGGGGGGGTGAATCTCATTCATTCGAAAATCTTTTCTTTTCTCATAAATCAAAGTTGCAGCAAAAATAAATAAACAAAAACGAAAAGCACAATTCCTTTTTACTTGGTTCGGAGCCCAACCGACTCCTACTCCAAGAACCCATGACCCTTCGGATCGTATCGATGAGTTAATCCACTATATCTCTTCTCTCCAAAAGATTTTGGAGAAGAAGCAAATTCGTACAAATATGAAGAAGATAATAACAAGACTATTATCTTCCTATAGCAATGCAAGTATAAAATTAAATATACCGACAATATGGATGAAGATGAAGAGCTGGTTATCGGGTGGCCTCACGCCGTGGTAGTGGATGGTCTTGCACGAAGAGTAGCAGTCGGAACAAAATGAAGAGCAGAGAGAAGTGATGATTGGATTGGAGCCCGAGGGCTTCTTTTATAGGCTGCGTTCCGTCGACTGAAAACCCTATTAGTTGATTGATTCTTTCGATTGACTGATCCTCCTATCCGTTGACTGATCCTCCCGCGCCCTTCCTTCTTTATCTAATCCAATCCGTTCGATCCCGAAAATCATACCTGATCGACCGACTGATCCAGCTTATCAGTTGACGGATCCCTGTGTTTACCTTTTATGCGTTCATTCGATCTGATCTCTATTTATTGCCATATTTGATCGGTCGACTAATACCCCGGATCAATCGACTGAACCTAGTGTTTTCTAACTTTGCAGACTCTGATCGATACTGTGCCATGTTACCTTGATCGGTCGACGGAACTCATTTTTTGGTCGACCAAATTCAAGGAAAAACTAGAACTTTATTTATATGTAAAATAAAATTTAGCACAGAAAAATAGGAGTCTTACAAAATAAAAGTTAGATTATATAAGTATGCGTGAATATGATAGTTTGGCCTATCTTGATCTTAACTTAGAAACATCCGTTGGTTTCTTTAGTTGGATCAACGCCTAAGAATTGTCCTCACTAGGACACGATATCATTGCACTAACCCCAATTTGCTTACCTCAACTCACTTGCCAAACATCGGGTCCTCCAGACCCGTTTGGACTTTGCTCAACATTGGATCGGCCTTCCAGGTCTTCCACTTGATTCGATATTAGGTCCTCCAGACCTATCGAATCCTCCTGCCAGATGTCAGGTCCTCTTGACCTATCTGGACTTCCTGTCTGGTTCCACGATCTGCCGAGACTTCCCTTGCCAAACATCGGGTCCTCCAAACTTATTTAGATTTTGCTCAGCATCGAATCGACCTTCCAGGTCTTCCACTTGATTCAATATTAGGTCCTCTAGACCTATCGAATCCTCCTGTCAGATGTCAAGTTCTCTTGACTCATCTAGACTTCCTGCCTGATTTCACGATCTGCCGAGACTTCCTTTTCCTAGTATCGGGTCCTCTAGACCTATTAGGGCTTTCAAAGTTGAGATCCTACACACTAGATTAGTTCATCAGATATCATTAAGACTTAACTTTGAACCTTTGACAACATCAAAACATAGGTTTGATTATGGTGCTCCCTGCGCCAACAATCTCCCCTTTTTTGATGTTTGATAATTTTGATTCAGAGTTAAGTTTAAATAATTCAGAGTAAATATAAAAAGAGCTCAATTTATACTCTCTTCCTCAATTTATATTCTCTCCCTGAACTCAATATCTCTCCCCTTTGATGCACATCAAAAAATGGAGTACACACTCAAATTATGAAACTTCATTTGAAATTGTCTAAGCATTTTTCAAAAGATAACTATAAATTTTTTTCAAAATTTGTCTTAAGTCTTGAAGATTAACTTAGAGAATTTTTGAACATATTGTTTGAAATTGTTTAAGCATTCTTTTTTTAAAAGACCACTTAAAGATTTCAGAGATAACTCAAATTTTCAAAATTTGTTTCAAGTCTCTTGAAAAAATAGTTTTTGAAGATAACTTAGAAAAACATGT
>JBBUKS010000044.1:3551329-3571659 GCA_038050645.1 Hedychium gardnerianum
CATAGTAAGTATTCATCTATCTAAGCTAATTCTAAGGCTTATGATGCTAACACTAGGTAATATCTTCCTTACACATATATTTCATATTTGTAAGAAGATATTATGTACAAAGTTTCTCCACCTCTCTCAAAGGAGTCTTTTCATAGTGGGATTTTTGGGCTTGACCCACATAATGGATGACTTGTACGACCTAGGGTCCAAACCACATAAATTTTTTTTGTTAGCACTTATGAATTATCTTATTACCTTTACATATCCGTTGCACTTATCTTTGTATTTAGCTTTGCCAGAGAAAAGAATTTTATTTTTTAGATCAAGTTCTATTCATCCCCTCTAGTCACACAACGTTCCTAATAACTTGGATGTGATCACTCTTCTCCATGATTTGATCTCATCGCTTTGACGGTGTAGTCACTCTAGTTTTCAACCAATGCATTGACACTTTGAATACTTGAAAACCCTCTATTTCTCCTTTAACAAAAAAAAATAATTAATTAAATCGGATAATGTCGGACTTGAGGTGATCAGCCCGACTCCACAAAAGTTTTTACCGGTCATTAGGGTAAATCGAGAAGTGCTAATAGAGACTCATCCAAATGACCAATATTCTTAAGTTCGCTTTTCACTGGAGGAAAAATTTCCTATAATGCACCGCAGCTAAGATTCAAAACTTAGATCCCTTGATTATTTATTAGAGGATCTAACTATTGTACTATTATCTTGGGAGCTCTATTTCTCCTTTAACAAGGTGGCAAGGTGAAACACTCGCCCTTAGCACCTCCGCCAATCCGTCTCAGGACCAACACGAAAAAGATAAATCACGGAGACTAATTTATTAATTCGGACAGTGATCAGTGCATGAGGAGAATATGATATTTCTCCTTTAACAAGCCTCTATCAAATGAGGTTAGAGTGACTAGCTCATAAATATCAATGTGAATTAATTGAAGTGATCGCGTTTCTTGAAAGACTCCTTTTGAAAGGTTTTCCTTGAATGTTTAGCATATACACACCTCATAAATTCCATTAGTGCATCAATATGAATTAACCCTTTCACCATCCTCTTGCTTGATAAGAACTTCAAAGCATGAAAGTTTATATGCCCAAACCTTAAGTGTCAAATCTCAGAGTCATCACATAAACATTTAGACAAGAATCCAATTCTTTGTCATAGGTAATTGTACAATCAACCTATTTCCCCAAGATTAACCTCCATCCTTCACTTTCATATTCTCTCTCCAGGAGTCGGCCAAGAATGTTTGTCTTTATGTTGGACATATAATAAATATTTGACATAAATTGTAGGCTTCCACCTCTAAGTTGAATAAGAACCTTACCAATGCCCTTTACTTGTGCCTTGGAAAGATCTCCAAATGAAATATGTGTTGGAAAATATGATTGGAAATGCGATTTGTGGGTTTTAGTTTCACAGCGAAAGGGCGATATTATGGCTAAGTTAGCACAAAAGGAGACAAGAATTCAAGGCCCGAATTGTACCAACCCAAGGGTTCTTATGTGAATCTTATTGCTTGTATTGGATCGGTCGGGACACGATGTGTCCGTAGAAAGCCGTCGGGATATGCCACGTATCTCTTTCGGATGCTCAAACACACGTGGCATTGACATGTGTGTTGCTTCACAAGCAAGCAAGCTTGGCTTGACATGTGTGTTGCTTCACATGCAAGCAAGCAAGCTTGGCGCGACACATGTGTTGCTTCACAAGCAAGCAAAGCTTGGATGAGTGACACGTGGTGGCTTGATGAGCAAGAATTGTGCGGCCAGTTGAAAATCGACTTACTATCTTATATGAAGAGTAAAAGGGAGAGAGAGAAAAAAGAAGAGAAATATACTTGTGAAACTCACGAGCTCTCTCCCTAAGAATCCCCTTCGGTTCCTGCTACTGTGTTTTTGGCCGGTAGGCAGCTTCCTCTCTTTCTGTCGTGCATCTTTTT
Source organism: Hedychium gardnerianum (assembly GCA_038050645.1). Taxonomy (NCBI): domain Eukaryota; kingdom Viridiplantae; phylum Streptophyta; class Magnoliopsida; order Zingiberales; family Zingiberaceae; genus Hedychium; species Hedychium gardnerianum. The sequence goes on from JBBUKS010000044.1 coordinate 3,553,282, forward strand.
CACTCGAAAAAATCCCGTGATAGCTTTCGGGTATATCCTAGATCGCCACGACAATCAGTGCTCGATTGAGCTTGTGGTCTTGTTGTTTTATCCTGGAAAATAGATGTCCATTGAACCTCTGAGCACCGAAGAGGAAACAAATATGTTTTATGAAGACTGCACTCTGCAGGACTCGACAGATCCTCTCGGAAGATCCTCTTTGCAGAGAAATCTTTGTCTCAATAGGCGTCTCGGCAAATCCTCTCTATCTCGGCAAGCGTTTGAGAAGATCCTCTCAGCAGAGTCATCTCTATCTCGGCAGGCATCTCAAAAGATCCTTTCTATCTCGGCAGGAGTCTTAGAAGATCCTCTTTGTCTTAGCATATCCTCTCTGTCTCGGCAAAAATAACATCTCCACTCAGACAACCTTTTGATGATCGACTTACAACAGCCAACAGTTTGAGATTATTTGCTTAAGTCACCGTAACAATAAGTACCCTGAACTCTGGCACAAACTCAAAAGCATGAAACAGAGCTTCTAGGCCAATCTTGAAAAACAGATTGTAAGATTGGTTCAACCAAACTGACACAAAATTTAGTTTCTCTAGAACCAATAAAACAGACGGATTATGCCCAACAAACTTAAAACAGATTCGGTATTTGAGTTTGTAAACCTACAAAACCTAACAGAAACACTGAGTTTTCTGGGTTTATAGGTCGACAAACTTAAAACAGATTTATTCTGTTACGATGGCAGCATAAAATGTTGAGATGCAATAGGCTCAACATGTGTTGGCCTCCTACTCCCCAATTTGGAATGTCCCAATCCATCCTGGGGAAAGACTAGAGAAGTTCACGGGCTTGAACTTCAAGCGTTGGCAGCAGAAGATGTTTTTATATCTGACCACGCTAAATTTGGCATGGATCTTGACCGAGGAACCTCCCAAGTTTTCTGAGAGTGTAAGTGATGTGAAATTGATCACGACTATCAACAAATGGAATGAGTCTGAGTTTCTATGTCGAAATTACATCCTCAACAACCTTGCCGACTCTCTATACGTTGTGTATTGTGAGAAGAAAACGGCAAGGGAACTATGGGAATCCCTGGACAAGAAATATAAATCAGAGGATGTTGAGGCCAAAAAGTTTATTATTGGTCGCTTCCTGGACTACAAAATGGTTGACTCTAAATTGGTGATCATCCAAGTTCAGGAGCTTCAGATAATCTTGTAAGAAATTCACTTAGAAGGAATGACTCTGAGTGAAACCTTCCAAGTAGCAGCTATCATTGAGAAGCTACATTTTGGATGGAAGGACTTTAAGAATTACCTGAAGAACAAGCGGAAGGAGATAAACGTGGAAGAACTTATTGTCAGACTTCGTATTGAAGAGGACAACAAGAGTTTAGAGAGAAAACTATTCTCTCAGGATACTGCCAAAGACAACGTTATCAAGCATGGACAAAACTCGAAATGGAAGAATCCTAACTCTTCCAAGATGCAACCCAAAGGACGTTCATTTAAAAAGAAGTTTTAGGGAAGTGTTATAATTGTGACCGAATGGGTCACAAATCTTCGGAATGTAAAATATCGAAGAAAAAGCAAGAGACGAACCTACATGAGGAACCAGACATTGACCTCTGTGTCGTTGTCTCTGAAGTGAACCTGATAGGTTCAAACCCGCGACAATGGTGGATTGATATTGGTGCCACCAGACATGTCTGCTGTAACAAGGAGTTGCTCCATAACTTTAAAGAAGTCAAAGATGGGGATAAACTGTTTATGGAGAATTCAACAACCTTAGATATAAAAGGCTAAGGTAAAGTGGTGTTAAAGATGACCTCGGGAAAGGAGTTCACACTGAACAACGTGTTGTATGTTTTGAAGATTTGAAAGAATCTTGTGTCTGGATCGCTTCTAAGCAAGCATGGTTTTCACATTGTTTATGAGGGGAACAAAGTGGTGTTGTCCAAAAATGGAATATTTGTAGGAAGAGGCGATGTACATCATGGGTTATTTAAACTCAATGTCATGGTCATTTGACCTAAGATAAATAAAACCGAAAACTCTTCTGTGTATATACTTGAGTCTTCCAGTTTGTAGCATGGTAGACTAGGACATATTAACTATGATATATTGCATAGACTAATTAACATGCAAAGTATACCTACATTCCACCTTGACCCGAAACATAAGTGTGAAACTTGTGTTGAAGCAAAAATGACAAGGTCATCCTTTCAACACATTGAAAGAAGCATTGAATCACTCGGTCTAGTTCACACCGACGTATGGGACCTGAAAGGTAAGCCGACACGTGGTGAAAATAAGTGTTGGTGTAGTTTTCACTAATTGAGCTAAGTGTGTCGGCTAGCTAAACTTGATGGATCTAGAGGACCAGACGCAAGCTAAAGTACAATCGGGTCAGGGAGGACCAAAAGATTGGCAAAAAAATCTAGCTGGGTCAGAGAGAACCAGTCAGCTGGCAGGAACTCCAGTCGAGTCGAGGAGGACCAGACGACTGGTTGAAGTCCAGATGTGAGAATCTGGCAAGAAACCCTGGTGGGTCAGGAGACATCAAGAAAGGAAGTCGGTAAATGGTAAGTGAGATAAGGAAATTTAGGGGTGTCAATTCGGGTGGGTCGAGTGGGTTTGGGACAGGTTGAAGATTGGTTTCGAAAAAAAAATCTCAACCCGAACCCGAACTCAACTCGAAAACCCTAAACCCGAATCCGTATAATCCGACACAACCCAAATAACCCGTCTAACCCAAAAAAAATCTTTTTTTATTATTTTCCTATAATTCTTTATTTTTATCTCAATATTTTATTATTGTATACTAATATTATGTACATAAAATATCTTAATTTTAAAATTTTAATTTAACCCCCAAAAATCTTCCTAAAACCTAAATTCATATTAATCCGGATCAACCCGAACCCGACCCGACTCGAATATAAATCAACCCCAAAAACCCCAACCCAAACCCGACCCGAACCCGAAAATTCACAACCCGAACTTGATTTTTTCTAAGTCGACTCGGATCGGATTGATGGGTCGAGTTCATTTTTGACACCCCTAAGGAAACTAGAGGAGCGAATCCAGTGAGGCCGAGTCCCAGTGGGACGTTAGCCGTTGGTCCAACTTTAGATTCAACTTAGAACTCTAAGTTGAGACCGTGACTAGATCTGAATCATGGATAGATAGGATCTAAGTCATAAATAATAAACTATTCATGCATATATATTTCTAACTTTGTATTGTATGAATATACGTAGATCTTCGAATTATGCACGTGTGGCCATTAACAGAGCCTGATTCCGAGTTTTGAGTCAAGAGTTATAGTCTCCGAAAGATTTCCCTTTCGAACCTGCGGTTGGAGGAGCCCTGGACGGGTTGGAGGCACCTTGGACGGGTTGGGGGCACCCCGGATGGGTTGGAGGCATCCCAAATGGGTTAGAGGCGCCCCGGATGGATTGAAGGTGCCCCGGATGGCTTAGAGGCACCACGGAGTGGATAAATGGAGATTTTTACGAATCGGATCAGCCTCAATGGAGATGCCCTGGATCAATGGAGGCGCCTCCAATGAGTTATAAAATAATGTCACCGAATAACAACTGGAAATCAATTATGAACGCGATTTTTCCATCACACTATTACTCCAAGCGTTCAAACTATTGTACTATAATCCTGCTACACCGAACTAGCGCCAAAGTCACCATCTGTAGTAGAATCTTCTCCAACACCTGAGCTCTTCCTCATTCATCACTATAGTGTTGGGTAATGAAGTTTTTTGTTTAATTAATTATTCTTGCATAAGGAAAGTGTAGGAGTGTTACACTTTCCTTTCATTATGTACTCATTTTCTCCGTTCGAAGGTGCTTCGAAAGAGAATTTTAGTGGATTGCCCATCGAAAACGTCTCGAAAGAGCGTGGGCCTTGGAGTAGGAGTCCGCGAAGCTTTGAACCAAGTAAAACCAATCGTGTACTGGTTTGTTGTTTTCTTTTCTATTTTTCTGCTGTATACTTGTTTTTTGAATGAATTTTAAAAAGAAAAGTTTATTAAAATACGTGATTCACCCTCTCTCACGTGCACTTAATCCTACAAAAAGTACTTCATCACTTTTGTGGATGATAAAATAAAATTTTGTTTTGTATATCTGCTCAAAAGTAAAAATAAAGCTATAGAGAAATTTGTTCTCTATAAGACTGAGGTTGAAAGCTAATTTAATAAGAAAATTAAGGTGGTTCGAAGTGACCAAGACGGTGAATATGTATCACCATTTGCTGAGTTATGTGATGAACACGGAATTAGACACGAAACAATGGCTCTCTATTCGCCTCAACAAAATGGTGTTGCTGAGCGAAAGAATCATACTCTGAAATAGATGATGAATGCTCTTCTATTAAGTTCTAGGTTACTCGAGCAAATGTGGGGGGAAGTTGTGTTAATAACAAAGTACCTTTTAAATAAGGTGCCCCGCAAGAAAATAAAAAAAAATCCCTTAAGAATTGTGGACTGGAAGACAACCATCTTATAAATACTTGTGAGTATGAGGTAGTCTTTCCAAAGTATTGGTGTCTGATCCAAAGATGATCAAGATAGGACCAAAGACTGTTGATGACATATTTATTGGATATGCGCATAACAATAGTGTGTATCGGTTTGTTGTATACAAATCACAAATATCAGATATACACAAGAACTAGATTATTGAATCAAGAAATACCTCGTTCTTCGAGAATGTGTTTTCAGGTAAGACCCAAGAAGAAGCAAGTTCCTCAAAATGGGCATATGAAACACAAGAAGAAGATGCGGAACCAGTTGAGGTTAAGCTCAGAAGGAGCAAAAGAACTCGGGTAGAAAAATCCTTTGAAAAGGATTTTATCACTTACATGTTGAAAAGTAATCCCCAGAGTTACTCAGAAGTTGTAAGCTGTTCGAAGGGACCTCAATGAAAAGAGGTGTTTAAATCTGAAATCGACTATATCTTGCAAAACCACATTTGAAAACTTGTGGATTTTCAAAAAAAAGATGAGATTAGATGACACGATTGATAAGTACAAGGCTAGATTGGTAATTAAATGTTATCGACAACGCGAAGACCTTGATTACTTTGATACATATTCTCCAATGTCAAGAATAACGTCCATTAGAGTCTTGTTGGCGATTGCCGCTCAATGAAATCTGGAAATACATCAGAAGGATGTAAAGACAACATTTCTAAATGAAGATTTAGAAGAGGAAATCTATATGGAGCAACCACAAGGGTTTTCTAAGCTAGGGCAAAAGAACAAGGTTTGTAAATTAGTCAAGTTGTTATACGACCTAAAGCAAGCTCCAAAGCAGTGACATGTAAAGTTTAATAATGTCATAAAGGAATGTGAATTCCAGATTAATGAGTGTGACAAATGTGTCTACACGAAAGCCACAAAACATAACTATGTCATTTGTGCCTTTATGTAGATAACATATTTATCATTGGAAGTAATGATAAGATATTCAAATCCACTAAAGCTCTATTAAACTCAAGATTTTATATAAAAGAGATGGACCTAGTTGATGTGATTCTAGGAATGAAAATTCATAAAACATAGAAGGACTTATTCTAAGTCAATCTAGTTATGTGGATAAGATTCTTGAAAGATTCAACAAGGGTGATTATGCATTGGTACGAATGTCGATAGATCTAAGTCTACATCTATCAAAAAATCTTTAGGAGAGTATCTCTCAGGTAGAGTACTCATGAATGATTGGAAGTTTGATGTACTTGATGAGTTGTACACGACCAGGCTTAGCCTATGCAGTTAGTAAACTGAGTAGATACACGAGTAATCCCGGTGTTGATCACTGAAAAGGGATAACCCGAGTACTAAGGTATTTGAGGTATACTCGTGAATATGAAATACACTATACTAGATATCCTGTTGTGATTGAAGGATACAACGATACTAATTGAATATCTGATATACAAGACTCTTAGTCTACAAGTGGATATGTCTTTACTTTGGGAGGTGCAGCCATTTCATGGAAATCATTTAAGAAAATCGTAATAACTAAATCCACGATGGAATCTGAGTTTATAGCTCTTGCCAAATGTGGTGAAGGTTGAATGGTTACGACAATTCTTAGAAGATATTCCAAGATGATCAAAACCTATGCCGGCAATATGCATACATTACGATAGTCAATTAAAAATTGACTAGGCACAGAGCCATCTGTATAATGGTAAGTATAGACATATACATCATAGACATAATACTATTAGACAACTACTCTCAACAGGAGTTATCACTGTTGACTATATACGATCAAAGAATAACTTAGCAGATCCACTAACCAAAGGATTAACTCGAGAGTTAATTGCAAGCTCCTCGAAAGGAATGGACTTTAGATAAATGTCGATGCCAGCATTCAGTGTAAAGGAAACCCAACCTATGCTGACTAGAGATCCCAAGAACTAGGTTCAAAGGGACAACCTAACTGCAACTGAATAGGCAATCACTGTGGGTAATGACTCGATGAAATAGCGACCGGATCTAGGGTAAGTTGATAGGCTTTTAATGATTAAGAGGATTATGAGGAATATTCTCAAGGGATCACCTATGTGAGAAAAAAGTGGGGCCGCTTCGAGCCGAGCGGGTTGAATGAGGTGACCAGTAGAGCCGAGCCGAGCGGGCTGAATGAGGTGACCAGTAGAGCCGAACCAAGTGGACTGAATGAGGGGCTGAATGATGGGCTAAATGAGTGGGCCAGTAGGGTCGGGCCGAGCGGCATGGCCGAGCCGAGTGGCATGGCTGAGCCGAGTGATATGGTTGAGCCGAGTGACATGGCCGAGCCGAGTGACATGTCTGAGCCCAGTGATATGGCTGAGCCGAATGACATGTCCGAGCTGAGTGACATGTCTGAACCGAGTGACATGGCCGAGCCGAGTGACATGTCTGAACCGAGTGACATGGCCGAGCCGAGCGGTTGAGTCGAGTGACATGGTCGAGCTAAGTGACATAGCTGAGTCGAGTGGTTGAGTTGAAGGTACTGGCATGGCCCAGATGGTTGAGCAAGAGGTGTCGGATCATCGAGACCGAGCCTAGTGGAGCTGCCTTCTATGGCTGAGTCGAGTGGAGTTGCCTTCTAGGTCTCCCTTTGTTGGGAATACTCCTCGTGAGAGGTCAGCGACTCAGTAGTTAAAGCGTCATGTGGAGTATATATTAACCAAGTTAAGGACCCACTACATGGACCCTTATTTACCTCTGCATCACTCATCATTTCTTTTTATTTAGTTTATAATGTCCAACACCCTTATGTCATGTACTCCAACATAAATTCAGACTTCTTTATCTTTAAAGCTCAAATTCTCCTCAAAGATGGGAGAACCTATTCATTTTCTCTTCTCCTTCATGAATTTTAGAGAATATCCAAGCTTGCTTCGAGTAGGTGGCACTAACTGTTGAGGAGTCCGATGGATGCGTGGATTAGACATGTTTCACAAAACACGTAGCAGAAGTAGAAATAATCATCTAATTATTACAACACATACATCACACGTATACATGATACAACATGCCAGATATAATTGCATAATTAAAATTTTATGCAACTAAATTATATCTACCGAGTTCGTAATCGAACCTTGTAAAGAGCATTTGCTAGCCTCGTAAGGCTAGCCTCTATCGGAATCAACGAGCAAGCTTAACGAAGCTTGCCTTTACTCATATCTACGTCGAGATATCTTTTAGACGACTTCGCTAAGTTATGAGTCATGTCTCCGCTTCAATACTAGCCAAAGGGAAGATGAAGCTATCCAAGAGAGGGACCACAACTCCACTTGGTATCTGGCGGCACGAAGCAACCCGACGATACCAATCGAGGAAGATGGCAACTGTGTGGCTGCTGTCTGGAGGCCGTGAAGCGTTGTTTCCAATGGTATGGTCGGCGGCAGGAAGTTTAGAGGTCGACGAAGGACTGGCGGATGAAGGACAACTGACAGAAAGCCTTTGCGACGACATAAGGGGGGCAATTCGACGGTGGCGGCGGCTGGACAGCAACAACCGTGCTACTGTCTTGTACTCAAACGGAGGGCTACCGACGGATCTAATTCTCAAACTTATTTTATGTCTTTCGGATAAACTCGTAGTATGTGTGACCTTATAGGTTTTCGATTATGTTGGTCATTCGTAATTAACCATTAATTATGAGTAGATCATGAATGATACCTAGTAGTACATCATGACCTCCAATTAACCAAAAAATCAATGATTGATCTTAGAATAATTTTTGAACCCTTCAGCAGCTACAGTGAGTCATGTCTTGTTCCTTTCACTTGTCTTACACCCACCTGGTTTAGGACATGGTCTGTGTCAGTCCCCACTAAGCTGACTACGTCACACCTAGCCCAAGTTATACTTCCTTGTCTTGTAGATTCAAATTACACAGACATGTGTCCAAGAGTACCATACTCTTGACATGCAATGCTTTGGCCAAAGATTTCGAGTAATAATCCTGACAAGTGATCATAGGATATACGTCTCCTTATGTAACGAGTTGTAAATCCTTTGTGGGCTATCCAAACACCTTCGGACACTTCGACTTATACCCAATCATCTCGTACTCATACCTCCATGGAGATGTATCAACTAAGATGTCAAAGTATAAGTTTTCATGACTAAGGTGACTTGAATACCTCAAGTCGAAGGAAACTTGCACTTTAGTTGCAATGAGATCTTTATAGATATATATATATAACTATATGAAGTCTCATGACAGATCATTTCAATGAACTAGTTATCCATAACTAGCATCCACATTTAACTTTTGACATCCCAATATCTCCAGCCAGAGAGGAGCAGTTGCTTGGATAAACTAAGGAGTATGACACATATTAGTCTCTTAGAATCGATGATGTCCTAACTCATCAAGTCATCGACTAGGGAATATTTTAATACATTCATAATTGCACATGTAGATATGCTCACTAGTTATGATCCAATCACAAGTTCTCTCATGCTATGATTCATATTGCGGACATTCAGTAAATAAGTTTAAGATTCAATCATATATATCGAGAATGTACACTCAAATAGTAAATCTTTATTTATCCAATAAATAATAAATTCTATAAAATAATTATCTTGGGATATTTCTCAAATATAACGTCAACAAACTTCTTGAATATGGTTTCATCTAGGCCTTGATGCATAAGGAAAATGTCTTCTTCTTCATCCTTTGCTATGCACGCACTTACCATCATTTGATTCATGGCCTCTCATATCAAAAAATCTCAAACATCTTGGATCCAAGAAAAAAAATCCATTTGGATGTTCCAATTCTCATAATTGTCGACGAGATAAACTCAACCAACATTCAGACTTTTATATCATTGTTAAAAATACTAGATGCTCACAAATTCATTAGAGGAACACTACAAAAAATATTCAGATTAGCGATGGATTTTGCGATGGATATATATTTCCGTCGTTATGTAGCGACGAAATTTAAATTCCGTCTCTAACTAGCGACATAAATAAACATCCGTCGTTAATTATTTTTTTGCGACTGGATTAGCAACGAAATTTAAAGTCCGTCGCTAGATCCAGAGTTATTCCGGGTTTAGGTGTCGAGGTTTGCGATGGTATTAATTATCCGTCGCTAAATTTAGGCTTTTTCGAGTTATTCTGGGTTTTTATGTTAGGGTTTTTTTGCGACGGATACTAAAGTTCAACGTTAATTCCAAATTATTTTGGATTTGGATGTTTAGGATTTTAGTGACGGATAAATAATTTCGTCGCTAAGTAGAGACGAAAATTTATTTCCATCGCAAATAAGGGTTATTTTAGGGTAAAAAAAAGATTATTGAGATTATTTTGGGGTAAAAAATAGAATTTCACTGATCACTTGATCTTTTCCAATTAGACTTTAAAAATAAATCAATTTTGACTCTTTAGTACGTAGTAACTCTCTTAGAGAACTACTTACTAAAAAAAGGCATGCACAAAGCTCGTGTTAATGCAGAGTTTCAAAAAAAGATTGAAATATATTGGATGTATTATAGGTTTACCTTTTGTATAATATAAAAAATTATTTTTACGATTTGAATATATGACTATGAGATTACATGACAGTAATCAAGGTTTTTCTTCTGCTAGCTAGAGAGCTACATGCTAATAATTTAAATTCCTTAGAATTTAAAATTAATTAGTTTATTTCATTTTCCATCAGTTTTTTTACACCTAATTATCTTCAACACTTTGTTTATTTGTTTTGGCTTTTGTTCTTCGTACCAATTGTTTATGCCAGTGTTTTACAATAGGAGAGTTAGCTTCTTAGCGCATTCACAATAAATAAGATATTTCTCCTGATCTCATATTTATATTATTATTAAAAAAATTTACTTTTCAAATATTTTAAATTTTATAATAAAATATTTCACCAATCAAATATTTATGAATCTCATTCATTAAATATCCTACTTTCAAATATCCCAAATATCTTACTCCCAACAAATATTTTTCCATACTCTTTTTTTCTTTCTTTTATTTAAAATAAAATAAAATCATCGAGCAAAACTTTTTAGTCAATGATTTCAAATATTTCTAAAATATCCACTTTTAATAAAAAATATTTGAGAGTACTGAAAAATATTCCTCTTCAAATATTTCCTAATGTTGTTACTTTCTCATGTTTTACGGTAAGAGAGCTAGCTTTTTTACTTTATCATCATTCCTCTTTAATTTCAAGGAAAAAAACAACCAAATCTCTATTTTTGGTTTAGAAATCTTCCACGCACGCTACAGCAAATTTCAATTAAGTCAATCTTGTCGTTTTGTACCTAGAACTAAATTAATTCCGACCACACACGCAACTGCCAACTACTTCGAGTGCTTTCCAACAAATTAGATGCCATATTCGCTGCGCACCAGACGGCATTTCCGGCAACGCAAACGACCAAAATCTACCATTCCACCAACCAGTCAAGCTCTGCTCCTCACTTGAACGTGCATGGCTCAGTTGGCTATTCCAATTAAAAATCAAGCAAAAGTTAGGTGCAGCAATGGCCAAGCCACCTCCATAAATGCCTTTGGTGCGCTCCAGCCACTGCTCATCCCTCAGAGCTGAGCTCGATCAGATCGCCATGGTGGTGAAGGTCTACGGTGAGGCCCGGGCAGTGTGCCCTCAGAGGGTGATCCACTGCCTCGTCGAGAAGGGCGTCCCTTTTGAGCTCGTCCACGTAGACCTCGACTCCATGGAGCAGAAGCGACCCGAGTTCTTGGAAAAACAAGTACTTACTGTGCTAATTTATAATTAATTATTTTTTCAGCAGTGGGCGTGAACTGATCGAGATCACTTAATTTCTATGATATTAATTATTTTCACAATTCAGCCGTTCGGGCAAATCCCCTACGTTGTTGATGGTGACTTCGAGCTCTTCGGTATATATATTAACATCTTTTCTATCGTTATGGATCACGTCGAGTGTTTTAAGATTGACTGCGTGAAGCAGAATCGCGCGCCATCGCGCGTTACTACGCGGGCAAGTACGCGGACTACGGCCCCAGCCTGCTGGGGCGGACGGCGGAGGAGCGAGCCAAGGTGGAGCAGTGGCTGGACGTGGAGGCCATGAACTACAACCCGGTGGCCTTCTCGATCGTGTGGAACGCGTTCATACTCCCCGCGCGAGGGATGGCGCGGAAGGAGGCGAAGGTGGCGGCGGCGGCCAGGAAGCTGGAAGCGATCCTGGAGGTGTACGAGAAGCAGCTGACGAAGAGCAGGTACTTGGCGGGGGAGGAGTTCACGCTGGCCGACCTGACCCACATCCCGGCGACGAGGTACGTCGTGGAGAACTGCAACATGGCTCACGTGATGGAGGGGAAGCAGCACCTGAAGGCGTGGTGGGAGAGCATCACCGGCCGTCCTGGGTGGAAGAAGGTCATGGCCTTTGTTGCGACAGGAGCGACCAAGTATCAACCGTAGTTTATTATTATTATTATTAATAATAATATTAAGAGTATGAGATCAATAAAAGCATGAAAAGGAACCGCATGAAAATCGTTGGCTTGAATTGATGAAGAAAACAAAAACTTCCTTCTAGGTAAGTTCAGTTTACGCTTGGGGATGGCTCGAAAGCAAGCACAACGCAAACAGGCAGTCAGCTCAAGTTTGAAAGCATCTACTCTGCCTGTTGTAAAATGATGACGACTAATGTACGGTGGACAGTGGGCCTGCATAAATTAAATGTATCGTCAATTAATAACAGAGAGAAACTTGGACCCTGCTCGTTAATTCTTGTACAGGTTGTCCTTTCGTCTCGTTAAAAAAACAAATATTTTAGGTAAAGTCCAAAGCACACTAACCATTGTTTTTATTATAATTAATAAAGCATTTAATTTTTTTAAAAATATCCAAAAAATATTTTATAATATTCTTCCTTCTAAAAAAATATTCTTCATTCTAAAAATGTATGATTATAACTATTACACTATAAAATTAAAATAAATTTATTTTAATTATATTTAAATTATTATGTAGAAAATATCATTATATTAAAATATTATTTATCAATTTAATAAAAATATTTAAGCTTACAAAAATCATTCCAAAATACTATTATAATAAATATAATCATAACTACTATACATATTGCAACTACGGTTATAATTATCATAATTTGTAATAATTATTGTTAGAGATGGATCCTATCTATAGCCCAACCCAAAACAAGGACACGGACAATGAATCTCATGTGATCCTAATCTCTTCTTTTCTTTTCTTCTCTATCATCCGCAATTTGTTGAGATAGCCTCTCGATGCACCCGCACATCCGTCTGCGCGATAGAATCGCACAGCCACTATCACGGTCATGCGCGAGACCAGCTCCTTTTTTTTCCAAAGCATTGGCCGTAGGAACATCGGCGGCCACAGGAGCTTACAAAATTACAAGAGTGTCCTATAGTTTTTGACAATCTCAGCCTCTCCCAGCCGTTCCTCAATCACAACCTTCCTCACCTATCTCCCAATATCAGCCTCTAACAATTCTCCCCCACTCTCAGCTTGGCCAACATTCTTAAAAGCCAGAATCTTTTTTCAACAAATATGAGAACCTTGAAGTCTCTGTAGAAGCATATGCACAAATATCAAACAATCAACAAGAAGTTCCACCGAAACAAAAAGCGTCGACTCTCCTTCTTTGACTGGTCCAAATATCATGAATGTCATAGTGGTAGTTGTAGGATCGAAAAAGAGACACGTTTATTTTTTATTTGGTTCACAGCCTCCAACTGTTAATCCAAAGCCCACAATCATTGATCATTTTTATAGGACAATCCACTAATGATCTCTTTCCGAACAACTATTCGAAGGTAGAGATCCACCTCTTACAAAAAGATCCAGAAGTGGTAACAAGTTTACCACTTCGTAGATTCGAAAAGCACAACGGGACAAAAGAATTAATTAAATAATATACCAACAAGAAATAGATTGTAGTAAAGCCTCGTTGTCATAGTAGCATAGTGGTGTTACGCCAGAGTTTCAAGGTAGGACGAGAGCGAGAGGCCTTAAGGCAGTTGATGTTCGAAGCCTTTGGTTGAGCCTTCTTTTATAAGTCTGGATCGGTCTATCGATTGGCTAGATCTATCTATCGATTATCTCGATAACCTGATCCAGATCTGATTTATCGGTCGACCGATCTATAGGATCTCAATCTAATGACCCATCATCTCGCTAGTCCTTTTTTGCCACCTTAGCATCTTGATGTCGATCATTTATCATGTCAGCTCCGGAGTCCTTATCTTTGATCGCGCCACATCAACAAGTCTACTCTTATCCTATGCTACATCAACACGGAGACTTATTCTCTGCAATGTTAGTCATCCAAGACTTAACTTCGTCCAACTCGGATGCCACATCATGACTTTTGAACATCTCAGCTCCTGAGTCACAAAATGTGACATCTTAGCGTTAGGTCGATCGAATCTTATCATTTGGTCGACCGATTAGCCTGTTCGGTCAACCAAACCCTGCAAAACAGAATTAGTATAGAATATGATAATAAACATAATATAGTTTGGACAATTACTTAACTATCTGATCTCGACTTCGGAATCCGAGTGGAACCCTTAGTCGGATCGACGCCTAAGATCATCCCTAGAAAGATGACTCGTCTTTACTTACCATTTGTCAAATATCCGGTCCTCCAAACCTGTTTAGGCTTCCTTTACTCAACATTCGATTACTTGACTCGCTAGGACTTTCTCTGATTCAATGTCTAGTCTTTGCTAACCAATCGAATCCATCTTGTCAGATATTTGGTTCCATGACCCATCTGGACTTCTATGTTTGGTGTCTTTGATCTGTTAAGACTTTCATGCTTAATATTCGATCCACTTGACCTACTAGAGCTTTTACTTGCCTAGTATCTGGTCTACCTGACTTACTAGGGCTCTTATTTGCCTAATATCTGGTTAGCTTGACCTACTAAGGTTTTTACTTGCCTAGTATCTGGTCCACCTGACCTACTAGGGTTTTCATTTGCCTAATATCTGGTTAGCTTGGCCTACTAGGTCTTTTTTGATTGATCTACCTGCATACTAAATGGAGTCATTAGATCACAACAAGACTTAATTTCTAAGTTTTTCCAACATCAAAACTTAAGTTCGATTACATGGTGCTCTCTGCACCAATAATTTTTCTTTTTTTTGATATCTGACAATCTGGTTTAAAGTAAAGATAAATATGTTTAAAATATAAAAAATTATTATAAAAAACTCCACCTCAATTTCAACTCTCCCCTGTATTTAAAATTCCCTTGAAAATACTTACTTAAAATAAACTTTAAACTCATCTTTTCCTCTTTTGACACACATAAAAAAAATTGGGAGACTTTAGGTTTAAGTAAACAATGTTTGTAAAAGTTTTCAAAAATATATTTCTCAAAGGATAATAAATTAAGTGTATGGAAACAGTATTTGAAAAGCGTTTAAAAAACATTTTGTAACAGTTTTTTAAGTTGTTATATACTTTATGAAGCACATTTTACTAAACACTTAAGGCTTTCAAACTTATAGACATTTTCAAACTTTTCAAATCTTTGAAAGCACTTAGAAATTTCAAAAATATATTTTAAGGCATTTAAAATATTTTCAAAGATAATTTAAAATATTCAAGTGCTTAATTTTTTTTCTAAAAATAGTTTGCAAGTACTTAAAAGATTTTGAAAAATAATTTTGAAATTTAAATAATCTTTAAATACTTAAAAGAACTAAGTACTTTAAATATTTTCCAAAGAATTATTTTCCAACTTCAAAAATGCTATTTTAATGTAAAAATATTTTGAGGTTAGAAAATAACTTTTCCAGGATAAACTTTTTAAAATAGTTTTAAAATTATTTAAATTGAAAACCATATCGATGTTTCAAGCTTACTTAATTAAGAAATTAAAAAATAATTTTGAAATTCTAAAATATTTTTCAAGTACTTAAAAAAATTTCACAAATAAAGAAAATTATACCTAATTTTTGAAAGATATTTAACCATATTTTTAAAAATATGAAACATATAAAGCTTGAATACTTAGTTAAACAAATTAAAATTGAGTGAATAAAAACTAAGCAATTCAATTCAAATTAAAACAAGATATTAAGTGAATGAGTCCTTAGAGTCCAAGCATGCTTCTCATTTTAAATTTAAAAATTGCTAAAGAATATCTAGATTTTAAAAATATAATACTTTGAAAATAAGTCATCTAATAAATTATCCTTAAAAGAATGTCTAATTTCATCATCAAGTCTAGTTAGAAGTTACTTACCTAAGCGATCAATTTGTATTTATACTCCTTGATTCATGTTGATGCATTTAGTCTACATCTAGAATCAGGAGTAGAGTCCTAATATCTCACACCCATCTATGTGGCACAATACACAATTAAGTTAAACCTAAGTGTTGTGAGATGCAATGACTCCTTAAAACTATAGGTGCATTATTTCTAAGGTAAACCTAGGCTAGTTCTAAAAGATTTGAAAAATGATATAATAGTATAAAATATTTCTATTCTATCTATCTAGCCAGATCTTGATTTCTATAGGTTGAGTAATCACATGCAAGTAATGAATAGCTTGTTACATCTCACTCATTCTAGATTATCAAACAAGTTAGTCTTATAAGTTTTGTGAGATGATTATCAATTTTACTTGATTAAAATTAGTTTTGAATCTTGAAGATTATTTGAACTTGGGTTAGATTCATGTTTAGCTTTCAGTCAACTAAGTGGATATTTTTAAAGTTGGCTTATAGGTCGTGGTAAGGCACAAGAGTCTTCTAAATCGGATCAACGACTACTTCCTAAGAAAAATCCAACTTCAAAAATTGTATACTTAGTTAACTTAATGAAAAATCCTAATCTAACTAGTTTAGGATGTGGTGAGGTAACTTTAGTAAGTTTCTCTTAGCTAAGTACATCAAGCTGAATACTCTTTATCCAACCTGGACACACTTAGACTAAGTCTCCCTAATGTACTATCATATCACCGTGTCCTGAAACTATGTTTTCAAAAGTCAAGTAATCCTTTTTCCTATCTAGCCGTTCTAGATTAAGTAGGAAATTAAACTAACATGCATAGAACAGAAAACTAAGTAAATCAATCAAGCAAACAATTTATCTAACAGAGAATTTTTTTTTCTATTGTCTCCCCCTGGATTACGACTTTAATAAGGTCTATCCAAGTAGTGAATTTGACCCTTAGCAATCTAATATTGATTTAGTCCTACTTGATTAATCATACTCGATTTTAGAACCCATGCTTGGACTCATTTTCTAACATTCCCATTAACTAACTACATATACGACTTGTATCGAGTCTTAGCATTAAATCCGAGTCTAGATATGTTGTATACGACTCTTTGAGTTTCAAGTATCATGTTTAGGTACTTGGAGTCCAATGTGAACCATTCCAATGATCCCTTAAGTTCTTTAACTTGACTTTTCAAAATGAAATTATCTTCCTCAAGTTTTTGAACTTGAGTTGAGGTTCCATCCTAAAGTTGGTGTGCTGAAGGACTAGGGTTAGTCTTCTCCTTAAGGGTGTTTACCTCCTTAAGGAGTGACTTAATCTTAATTTGGACATTATACTTAGCTAACTTTTGAGTTAAACATGACATCATGACATATAGTTTTTCAACTAAGGGATAGTTTTCCTCGTGGTTTTGTTCATTTGAATTGGATATGGATCTATGACTTGACTCGGACTCTAGCTTAGACTCGGACTCGGGCTTAGACTCAAATTCATCCACTTATTCTTTTTTCCATTAGCACCAAGAAGCTCATATGAGTTTGTTCCTCCTCGTCCGATTCTTTCGATGAAGATTTGTCCCATGTCGCCTTTAGGGCTTTCTTCTTTCGTTGCTTTTTGACCTCCTTTATGTTCAGACACTCGGCCTTGTAGTGATCTTTCTGATTGCATTTGTAGCAGGTCACTTTTGACTTGGGCTTCGTGGTTTGATTCAGACCTGATTGCTTGCCTTTTGATTGGATCACCTTCTTGATTTCGCGCTTGTTGAACCCTTTCTTTTTCTTGAACATTTTCCGAACTAAGTTGACTAGTTCGTAGGTAATTTCTTCGTCATCTTCATCTGACTTTGATTCGTCTTCAAATTCGGGTTCAAGTTGAGACTTGGATTTGGATTCCTTGTTCTTGAATTGACCTGCAAGCAAAGCCACACCCTTTTCGGCTTGACTCGAGTTAGTATGGTCATGCAATTCAAATTTAGAAAATAATTCATCTAACTTAATTTTTGAAAGGTCCCTTGAAACCTTGAAAGCATCTACCATAGATGCCCATAAAGTGTTCCTAGGGAACACTTTCAGTGCGTACCTGACTATGTGGCAGTTCTCCACTTGTTGTTTGATCGAGTGCAGCCCGTTGAGAATATCTTGAATCCGAGCATATAGCTGACTAGCGGATTCACCTTCCTCCATTTTGATATTATACAATTTATTGAAATCAAGATCTTGTTTACATACCTTAGTATCAGAGATTCCTTTGTGGAACTCGACCAGCTTGTCCCAGAGGTCCTTTGCGCCGATGAAGGGACCGACTCAGTTAACTATTCTTTGGATAAGCCACACTAGAGGGTTTGAGTCGCCTTGGCAATGACTTCGATCTTCTCCTTGACTTCATTGGGCCACTTTTCGTATCCTAGTGGTTCTTTAGCTTCATTGGTGGGTAATGTGAATCTGATTTGGATTATGATCCACATTTCCACCTGGATCTTCAAGTGATACTCCATTTGGTCATTCCAATAGCCAAAGTCATTGTTGGAGAAGAGTGGCGGTCAAACTATGTTATGTTTGAGAGGTGTCCTAAGGCAATCGCCTTATGACTTGTACTATTTATATGATAAATATAGATTCACTAT
>JBBUKS010000044.1:3590724-3602452 GCA_038050645.1 Hedychium gardnerianum
GGTGTGTTGATAGAGTTTGTTTCATATATATTATGTTTGTATATGTTTGATCCTGGATATGTGTAATCCAGTAGTAGTTGTAGATATGTATACAAGATTAAGTCGTTAATTGAAAATAAAGCTGTGAAAAAAAACTGGAGTTTGCGACGAATTTTGCGACGAAAATCATTTTCATCACAAATTTGCGATGAAATTTGCGACAAAAATAGATTCGTCGCAAAATATCATAATATCACTGTTTCATCTAAACTTTGCGATGAAAACAATTTTCGTCGCAATTTTGCGACGAATTTTTTTTCGGCACAAATTTTATATAATGACTTATCAAATTTTCGTTACAAAGTTGCGACGAGATTTGGAACGAAAAATATTTTCATTGCAAAATTTGTGACGAAATTAGGGACGAAAAATATTTTCGTCCCTAATTTGCGATGATTTTATTAATTTTCGTCACAAAATTTTGCGACGCCTTTTTTGGGACGAAAATATTTTCATCCCAAAATTCATCACAAATTTGTTTTGCGACGAATTATTTTTTAAAATTCGTTGCAAAATTTGTCGCAAAACTGTCATTTTTTTGTAGTGCATTATTTCTAGATTGCCTAAGCAAGGTGCTAAAATAAGTTAGCTCAAAAGACAACCTCACAAATCCTATTGAAATTGAAGCCATCAGCTTATCCTCGTTAATATTCAAACGAGCCCAAAATTAAATTCCAAGGGTCCTAACTCCATCCACTTGTCAAATTGAAGAATGAGATTTGTGAGGTCGTTCGAGAAGATTCTTCCTTGTCAAGTATTCAACTTGTTGAGAAATATTTTGGACCTCAACGACATAATCATGTTTTTGGCCATGGAGGTGAAGTGAGGCCTAAAGATGTGAGAGGACCAGTTGCTTAGAAGCAAGAATTTCATCATGAGAATGTCACACTATGTGAGAAAATAAATAATATGGAATCTAAATTTAAATCTTTTAAGGAGTTGATGCTAAAGAATTTATCTCCTAATATGCAAGTGACTACATCGACTTCAGATACTATTGAAGATTGAATTAGTTACTATAAAAAATTTATTATTTCTTGTCTATTATTTGATAATAATGAGAAAGAGTAACTTTGTTCATTTTGAGTTGTCAATGCTTCATAGGCACACAAGCTATTAGTGAGGAACAATAGAATGAAGGCTCATCTTGGTGATTGACTGGTATTCTCTAAAACTCTTTTCTTGCTTTATTGTAATGTTTTTGAATATGTTGCTATAATGTTAGACAACTATTGTTGTAATGTTGGAAAGTTGTTGAAATGTTGATAAATATCATCTTTCACAACTAACATCCCATGTCTTTGGTGGAATAATTGGTTTGTAATGTTGGAAGGGAACCCCAAGCCTTGGTCTAATGATTAGTGATCTGATTCCCAAACCGAAGGTTAATGCTTCAAGACACATAAGAGTTTTTAGCTTATAATAGGAGTCTTTGTGCATATTATGGCCCTATTGCAGCTTATTGTGTATGTTGGGGAGCCCGACACAGATGCGTGTGTTTGACATGTTTCCAAAACGTGCGCAGCGGATATAAAACATAATAAATCCTAATTTATTATAACACACACATCCACACATACAAGATACAACACGTGCGGACATAACTGCTAATTAAAATTTTATGAAAACTAAATTAAACTATTTAATCTAGTTATACCTGCGAGTTCATATTTAAACTTTGTAGAAAGTGTTTATTAGCCTCGTAAGGCTAGCCTCTTCCGAAATCAACCAAGCGACGCTATGAAGCCTCGTCTCTACTCGTATCAACATCGAGTACTCCTCAACATGACTTCGATAAGTCCGAGCCATGTCTCCACTTTGGTACTAGCCGAAGTGGGGAGACAAAATGATCTGAGAGAGGGATCTTGCTCGATTCGTGTCCGGCGGCCGAAGCAACCAAGACGACACAAATTAAGATGAATGGAGCTAGAGAACCCATTGTAAGGTGTTGTCCCTTGCCACTGTCAGCGGAGGGCCCAACGGTAAGGATGGATGGATGTCGCAAAGCAAACTCCAGTAACAAGGAGAGCTGGCGGGTGGCCCAACCAGCGACGGAAGCAGTCTTTGGGCTACTGTTTGGCTGGGGCGGTGGTTGCCGGGCCGGAGCTCCTAATCTGGCATATTTGTTGGTTGGTAAGGATGAGTTGTCCTGCGAGAAGGTGGCTAGTCGGTGGTCTTGGGCGACGACACAAGGAGATGATCTCTCCTTGTGGTCGGCGGCAAAAGAAGAGGTGGAGGAGAGAAGAGATGTTTTGGAAAACTAACTCTTAGGTTTAATCAAAAACTCATTGAATTAATTCTCTCCCTATGGGAGAATATTTATAATCTCTTCTCAATGACTTGGGGAGAAAGTCATCTCCTAATCCCAAACCCAACCCATTAAGCCTTAACCAAAACACAACCCAATATGCTTTTGGTTTGGTTCAACACTAAACCACTGGGTTCAATAACTAAATCAAACTAATTGATTTATTATTAAATTAAATAGGATCCTTTACATCTTCAAAAGACATGGCTCATCCATGCTTTCATTCTGATAAATAACTTTTCATATTTATCATTTGTCTGATCCAACCAAACTTTGTCTCTTTCGATCTGAGAATTAATTCTCTAACTCATTTTAAGTCTTTTGGATAAACTCGTAGTGCATGTGACCTTATAGGTTCTCGGTTATGTTGGTCATCCATAATTAACCATTAATTATAGAACGATCGTGAGTGGTACCTAGTAGTACATCATGATCCCCAATTAACCGAAAAATCACAAGTTGATTTCAGAACTATTTCTGAACCTTTCAGCAACTACAATGAGTCATGTCTCATTCCTTTCACTCGTCTTATACCCACTTGGTTCAGGACATGGTCTATGTGTTAGTCCCTATTAGACTGACTATGTCACACCTAGCCCAAGTAGTAGTTTATTATCCTGCAGATTTGAATTACTCAAACACATTGTCCAAGAAAATTTCTCTTGACGTGTTCTGGTTTGGCCAAAGACTTACCAGTAATAATCCTAACAAGTGGTCATAGGATATATTTCTCCTTATACAGGGAGTGGTGAATCCTCTATGGTCTATTCAAACACCTTCAAGCACTTTAAACTCATACCCAATCATCTTGGGTCCACACCTCCAAGGAGATGCTTACTTAAGATGTCAAAATATAAGTCTCCTTGACCGAGATGACTTAAATACCTCAAGTTGAGGAAACTTGCACTCGAGCTTCAATGAGATCTTCATTGACATATCCATATATGTGAATAATCATATGAAGTCTCATGGCAGGTCACTCCAATAAAGTAATTACCATTAACTAACATCCACGCTTAACTCTTGACATCCCAATGTTTCCAGCCAGTGAAGAGCAGCTGCTTGGATAAATCAAGGAGTATAACACGTGCTAGTCTCACAGAATCGATAATATCTGAACTCATCAATTCATCGACTAGGATGTTTCAATACATTCATAATTACACATGTAGATATGTTCACTAGTTATTATTGGTGCTGGAAGCACCAGCTAATAGAACCTATGTTTTGATAAATAACAAAGGTTCAGAGTTAAGGTTTGTTGTGATATGATAAGTTTGATTGAGTATACAAGATGCTCAAGCACAAAGTCCTAAGGTAACTTAGGCGAGGTACAAGTCCTAGTTGAGGCTAGGCAAAGAATATCTTGTCAGTTAGACTAAGCAAGTCCTAATCAGGGAGATTGGGAAACAAAGTCCTGGTTAAGGCGACCGGGCAGAAGACTTGGCAAATCGAGGACATCGGGCAGAAGTCTTAGGGGTCAAGGACACCAGGCAGGAGTCTAAATGGGTCGAGGACCGGATGTTTAGCAAAAAGTCTTGTAGGTCAAGATTGGAAGCTGAGCAAAAGTCCAAACATGTCTGAAGGTCCAGTTGTTTGGCAATAGATACATTCTCCTAAGAGGAGTAGGTGAGGACGCGTTCCCCGTTGAGAGAATAGCAGGCGTTGGTTCAACCTAAGGTTTCACTAGAAACCCAAAAGTCAGGATTGGACAGTCCTAAGACTGTCAAAGTTAATTTATTCATACTATGTTTTCTGTACTAACATTGTGATACAGGAAAGATAAGCCCGAAAAAGCTGAACTAGGCGCCTGGAAGGGATCTAGGTGTCCTATTAGGTGCCTCAAAGGGATTGAGGTGCCTCAATCACCTCGGCGTGAGACAAGATGAGGTGGTAGCCTCTAGTTGGTCAGCACACATCAGCAACTAGGCGCCTCAAAGGGATTGAAGCGTCTGGGTTGGGATAGACTCAAGCTGAGTCACGCTGCAACCAGAGTCAGCCACGTTAGCAACAGAGGCGCCTCAAAGAGATCAAGGCGCCTAGAAGAGGATAAGATGTGGCTAACTCAGATCTGATTAGATCGACTCCGAATAGAGGCGCTTCAATAGGAATAGAGGTGCTTGGATCAGTCAATAAAAGAGGATTCGACCAGAAGCTCAAGACACCAATTCTCTATGACTTTTGTACTCAAATGTTGCTTCGAAAACTGCTCTACAACACCATAACGCTGCCCCGACAACCAAAGCTCAAGCTACTACTCTTAGTTGTTTGTATTGTCTTTGTTATTACTTATTGCATTTCAAGTTCCACATCTTTTGTAATTGTCATGCTAATTGTGAATTGCCCAACAAAAGCACTCATACAGGTGCGGGCCTTAGATTAGCCATCGTTGGGCGATGAACCAAGTAAAAACAAACGTGTCAGATTTGTTTTTTCTTGTTATGTTTCTCTTATTCTGTTGCATTAACTCTCGAATTTACTAAAACATGAAAAAGCCAAAAGTACTATTCACCCCCCCCTCTAGCGCTATTTTTTGATCCTACAATTGGTATCAGAGTGGGGTCGCTCTGAATTGATACAACTACTAGTCGAGCATGTATTTTTTTCAGTTTTTCATTCTTAGCCTGAATTGGTGCAATCACCTCTTTGGACTTTTTTTTTGCTTTAGTTTCTCGAAGTTGGTGCAACACCACTCGAGCGATGTTTTTTTTTCTTTCTTTCTCCCACACTACTAATCCAAGACCAAGTCTTGGTACATTCTATTTTTTTTGTTGTGCGAGATTTTTTTTGCAATGGCCCATCAAGAAGGCTACAGTACCGCACGCCCGCCTCTTTTCTCAAGCGCGGACTTCGGCTACTGGAAAGGATGGATGAAATTCCACCTAAAGACCCGGGTGAAAATGTGGATCATCATCCAAACTGGATTCACTCTACCTCTCGATGGAAATAGAGTACTAGTGGGATGCAAAAATTGGGACCTATAAATGAAGAAGAAGATCGAGGTTGATGCTAAAGCAACCCAGACCCTACAATGTGTCCTAACTAAAGAGGAGATGAACCGAGTCAGACCCTTCAACAATGGCAAAGAACTCTGGAACAAACTAATAGAGCTACACGAAGGCACCTCCGACACCAATATAAGTAAGCGTGATTTATTTTTCAATAAATTATATAATATTAAAATGCAGGAAGGAGAATTGACGAGTCAACTTCACGCCAAAATTCAAGATCTGCTCAATGGACTCCACTCGATTGGACAGAAAGTGGAGAACCGCGACGTAATCAAGTATACATTAAACTCTTTTCCGAGGAATATTTTGTGGGCATCTATGGTAGATGCTTACAAAGTTTCCAAGGATCTTTTTTCTATTAGGCTAGATGAACTATTTTTCAAATTTGAATTTCATGAACAGATTAATGCACATCCTGCCGAGAAAGGAATAGCTTTGATTGCAGGTAAATTCAAGATGAAGGAACTAAAGCACAAGAAATAAGAAGAACCAGAATTTGACAAATCAGATACAGAAGACAACGACGAGATCACCGCCGAACTAGTCAACCTAGTTCGAAAACTATAGAAGAAGAAGAAGGACTAAACAAGCGTGAAATCAAGAAAGCAACCCAAGAGAAGCCATCAAGTCTGAATCCAACCATGAAGGGAAAGGCAGAAATGATCTGCTACAGATGCAATCAGAAAGGACACTTTAAGTCAGATTATCCGAATCTGAAAAACACCAAGAAACACAGGAGAAGGAAGACGCTACAAGAAACCTAGGAAAAATCGTCATCGAAGGAATCAAACGAAGAAGAAAATGCTTCGACAAGCTTCCTTGCCCTACCAGCACATGAATAGACGATTGACAACGAATCCGAGTCCGAAACTGGCTTCGAATCCAAAGCTGAGTCTGAGAGAAGCCATGGGTCTGTATCCATTTCTGAAGGGCCAAATACCACTATAAGTCCTACCTTAGTAGATAAATTGTATGATCTAATTGGATATTTAACTCTCTAAATTAGTTAAGTCCAACGTCTGGGTCAGATCACTCCAAAAGGAGGTAAAATCCCTTAAGGAGGAGTCTATCCCAAGTCCTTTGACTGAACCTATTCAGAATGGAAATTCAACTCAAGTCCAACAACTTGAGGAAGAAAATTTCACTCTGAAAATTCAAGTCAAAGAATTTAGAAGTACATTGGAATTGTTCTCTGAAGGTTCCAAGTATCTTGACATGATATTTTGAAAACAAAGAGTTATATACAATCGATCTGGACTAGGTTACAAGGCTAACTTATGATTTAAATCTTATTTATCTATTGTAAATCGAAAACCTAGAAATCAAGTCCAAGCATGTGTCCCTAAAGCAAGCTTGATTAATCAAGTTAGACTAAATCACTATTGAATATCCAAGGGTCAAATCCATTATCTAGATAGACCTTATCATAGATATGACCAAGGGGGAGCCAATAGAAAATCTATCTTTTCTTGATATGCATGATTGTTTAATTTACTACTTTATCTGCCATCCTTAGTTTATTTTTTATGCTTAATTTAGAATGCTAAAAAGATTGGTTGACTTTGATAACCTAGCATCAGAAAGGGTTGAGATTATAGTAAGCTAAGTCTAGGTTGAATCATATGTTTTCTACCTGGTACAATCAACTTAGTGGATCTAGCTGAAGCTACCATAGTCAGACATGAGCTAGTTAGACCAAAAGTTAGTACTAAGTTATGTGGGTTAACTGTTTTGGTGAAGCTTTGTCTTAGGCACGTGGTTACTTTAATGATATCCTAGTGATTCACCACAGCCTAGAAACTTATGCTAAAAACACCAACTTGTGATACCCAAAGCTAAGTTTGGAGTTAACACAAAATCAAACAACTATTTTTAAAATAAATCAACTTATTAATCATCTCACCACAACTATAAGGTTCCCTTTCTTGAAAACCTAGAAAGGGGTGAGATGTTAAACCTAATCGATTAATTTAACTTATTTAACATAATTAATTAACTCAAATTAATCAATCTATTTAATATTATTAATTAATCTAATTAACCCAAATTAATCAATCAATTTAATATTATTAATTAATCTAATTAATTAATCTATTTTAACTAATCTACTTAAACCTAATTAAAACTTAAACTTAATTAAATCTTAAAATTAATCAAAACATAAACTCAATTAAAACTTAAACCTAATTAAAACCTTAAACCTAATTAAAAATTAAACTTAATTAAAACTTTAACTTAATGAAAAACTAAACTTACTTAAAATTACTTAACTTAATTAAAATTTACTTAACTTAATTAAAATTACTTAACTTAATTTAAAATTACTTAACTTAATTTAAAATTCATTTAAATTAATTAACTTCACTTAAAATTCAATTAACGTAATTAAAAATTAACTTAATTAAAAATCAATTAACTTGATTAAATGTAATTCAATTCCATCTCACAAATAAACCATAAGACTACCATGTTTAATAACTTAAATTGGGTGAGATGGAATAACTAGGTGAAATCAATCAACCTATCTTAAATCTCTAAATATTGGATCTAAATCAAAAGTACTTTATGTGTAGGAACATAAAAATTTAGACCAATGGATGTTGGATAGTGAATGCTCCAAACACATGACTGGAGACAGATTGAAGTTCACGAAATTAAAATTCAAGAACCTAGGATCAGTTGCATTTGACAACAATGGAAAACTTAAGGTAATTGAAACAGGTAATGCCGAGTTAAATTTTGATTTTATTATATGCAAAGTACTGCTAGTAGATAAATTTGAATTCAATTTGCTCAGTGTTTGCCAATTATGTGACTCTGGTTACTTAGTAATATTTACTAAGTCAGAGTGTCTAACTAAGAACATTAAAACCCCTAGCATAACACTTAAGAGAATTAGGAGAAATAATATCTACACAATAAAATTACCAAGCTCCTCAATTAAGTATTTGCTGACACAACAAGAGGAAACTAAGTTGTGGCACAGACAACTGGGTCACACTCATTTAAAATTCATCTCAACAATGAGTCAAAATGGGTTAGTTAGAGGTCTACCTAAATTAAAAAATATAGAAAATATAGTTTGTAATGCTTGTCAACAAGGTAAACAGACCAAATTAACTCATAAATCAACAAATTTAAATCAAACTAACTTCATACTTAAACTACTACACTTAGACCTATTTGATTCTCATGGGGCTAAGTCACTAAGCAGAAACCAATACCACTTAGTAATAATTGATGATTACTCAAGATTTACTTGGGTAAAATTGTTAAAAACCAAGGATGAAACCTTTGAAATATTTAACACCTTATGCAAATTAATAGGAAATGAAAAAGATGTGAAAATTAAAAGAATCAGAAGTGATCATAGAGGGAAATTTGAAAATCATAAGTTTAATGAATTTTGTCAAATCAATGGGTACCTCCATGAATTTTCATGTCCTAGAACTCCCCAACAAAATGGAATAGTAGAAAGGAAAAATAGGATGATACAACAAGCAGCTAGAACTATGTTAAATAAATATAATTTAACAAACCAATTTTGGGTCGAGGCAATTAATATAGCCTGTTATATTCAAAATAGAATTCTACTCAATAAAAGATATAATAAAACCCCTTATGAAATATATTATAATAAATTACCAAACCTATGTTACTTAAGGGTATTTAGTGTAGCGTACATATATTAAATACTAAAGACTACCTAGGAAAATTTCAATTTAAGTCAACAATTGGAATCCTTTTAGGATACTTAACAACTAGTAGGGCATATAGAGTCTATAACACGCACACTCTAAAAGTTGAGGAAACAACCAATATTGTATTTGATGAAGACAACAATAATCAATCTAATTCAATCAATTTAAATAATGAACAACAAATTAGAAATCTAGAAGATGATGAACCCAGACCTGAACCTAACAGAAACCATCTAGATGAACCAAGTGTTGATCAAAATGTAGGAACATCTAGAACAAGAATCAATCACCTAGTTCACCAAATCTTGGGTGACCCAACTTTAGGAGTCAGAACTCAATCATCATATAGAAACTTAAGTCAAATAGTCTTGATTTCTAAAATTGAACCCAAAACGATAGAAGAAGCCCTGCTTGACCCTGATTGGATCATAGTAATGTAGGAAGAACTAGCCCAATTTGAAAGAAACCAAGTATGAGACTTAGTACCTAAACTAGAGAACAAATCAATTATTGACACAAAATGGGTGTTTAGGAATAAGTTAGATGATAAAGGAGAAATCATTAGGAATAAAGCCTAGTTAATGGCAAAAGGGTTCAGTCAAGTTGAGGAACTGGACTATGATGAAACTTATGCACCAATAGCTAGACTTGAATCCATTAGGATGTTGCTAGCCTATGCAGCACATAAAGAATCTAAGTCATACCAAATGGATGTAAAATCTGTCTTTCTTCATGGATTCATTAAGGAAGAAGTCTATGTAGGCCAACCATCTGGATTTGATTATCTAGAACACCCAAACCACGTATTCAGACTAAAAAAAACCTTGTATGGCTTAAAACAAGTGCCCAGAGCCTAGTATGAAAGGTTATTAACCTACTTAGTTTCTAAAAGGTTCAAACAAGGGCAAATTGACTCTACTTTGTTTGTTAAATCCTTAGAAAAAAACTTATTTATAGCCCAAGTCTACATAGATGATATCATTTTCAGATCAACTAATACAATTTTTTTAAAAGAGTTTATCAAACTAATGGAAAATAAATTTAAAATGAGCTTGGTAGGTGAACTTAACTTCTTTTTAGGCTTACAAATTAAACAAACAAAGGAAGATAATTATGTATTTCAAAACAAATATGCTAAGGAATTAATTAAAAAAATTGGGATAGAAAGTTCTAAAGAAATTAATACACCAATGACAACAAATGTAAAAATTGATAGTGATCCAGAAGGAAAATCAGTTGACTTAAAATATTTTAGGAGTGCAACCGTCTACTCTACTTAACTACAAGTCGACCAGATATTTTATTTGCAGTAAGTATGTGTGCTAGGTATCAAACATGTGCAAAAGAATCACATCTAAGTATTGTAAAGAGAATACTTAGTTATATTAAAGACACATTAAATGTAGGAATTTGGTACCCTAGAACCTCCAATTTTGACCTAATATGATACTTAGACTCAAACTATGTTGGGTGTAAACTAGATAGAAAAAAGCACAAGTGGTAGTTGTCAATTGTTAGGTTAAAGTCTAATCAGCTGATGTAGTAGAAAGCAATATTGTGTTGCATTATCCACTACTGAAGTTGAATACATAGCTATGAGAAAATGTGTAACTTAACTACTTTGGATGATGCATACACTTAAGGACTTTCAACTTAATTACACTAACACAAAAGTCTTAATTAGTAACATTAGTTCTATTAACTTAACCAAAAATCTAATAAACACTCAAGAACTAAGCACATAGAAGTAAAACACTACTTTGTTAGGGATCATGTATCTAGGGGTGACATTGTACTTAACTATGTTGAGTCCAAGTCTAACCTAGAAGGCATTTTTACTAAACCCTTATCTGAATTTGAGTTTAGCACACTTAGAAGACAATTAGGAATGCGCTCAGTAGAATAGGACCAATAAACTATCTTTATTTTTTAAAAAAAAAATCAAGTTGTTTCAAAAAGTTCATGTTTTTTAAAATTCTAGGTTCACAAATATTTTTTTATTATTATAAAAATTCCATTTTTTAGTGATTTTCAAAAATTGAAATAAGCCTAGATCTACCTTTAGAAATCATGAACCTATAAATTTAGGTAGCTAGCATCTCACAATCACACTAGGACTACCTTGCTTGTGTATTCAAACATGTAGAATGGTGTGAGATGCTTAGGGCTAAGTATGAATTTCAGATGCTTATGTCAGTGCATCATTATAAATCTGGCTAAAAATATCAACTCATATTAATCAAGTTAAGTGTTCCATCTTAGTACACTACTAGTTGGAATTATGCACTTAACTTGACTGACTTAGTGAAAACTACTATCTTTGGTAGTTAGTTAGTAACAAAAGTCAAACATTTGAATAAGAACAATTTCATAGATGAATTATTTCTTTAAAGTATAATATGCTTGGACTGTAAGGACATTACCCTTCATTAATATTGCTTATTATTAAGTATTTTTCTTGCATTTACTACTTGATAGAAAAATATTTTTGAAATTTTTATTTTTGAAAAATACTTGAAAAATATTTCTGAAAAAACCATGTTAGAATTTATTGGAAAATACTTTTAAAATCTTAGAATTTATTATTTTTTAAAACTTGGATAGATTTTCATAAAGGGTTATTCTACTCTTTTTATCCAACTCTGAGTATTTGTTCAAAATCCAAATAT
>JBBUKS010000044.1:3602552-3615272 GCA_038050645.1 Hedychium gardnerianum
GTTCAATATACACAAGATCAATTAAACAAACAAGCTTGAACAACTCGTTAAACTAAATAAACAAGTTTGAACACATATGTGTTCAGTTTGTTAATGTTCGTGAACAACGTTCGTGAACAATCATATTCATTAATAAAATTCTTATTAATATGCAAAATAAATAAAATAAAATAAATAAATAAGTTTGAATTATCAAGCTCAATAATCAATGAAACAAGCAAAAATTTCAAACAATTAAATAAGTTTGAATTCAGAGTTCGATAATATCTAAACGAACTAAACTCAAGCCAAGCTTGAAGTGAGAGCTCATCGTTATCCGACCTGATTAATCATTTTTTTTAAGTGAGAGCTCGATAACATCTAAACGAACCAAGTTCAAGCCAAGCTTCAAACAAGCTCAAACTCATAAAAAATAAATCAACCCAAGCTTAAACAATTATTTTAAAATTTTAATTTATTTTAGGCTTCGCTCGACTTGATTCAATTATTTTATCAAATAAATTTGAATACCACAAAATTTGACTCTACTTGTTTGCACCCTGCTTATTACTTCCTTACTTCCCAATCTCTGCATCCAGATCAACGTCCAAACGGATACCTAATCAGGCATAACTAGTTCGATAAGCACAGTCGTAGTTGGAGCAATCGGACTGGCGATGCCGACGAGCGACGGCGATCCGAGCTACGGCTCCCAATCTAACCCTTCCTCTACCTCGACGTCCGACCTCGGCAACGGTGGGACTCGGCCACAGCTCAAGAAGTCCCGCACCATCACCGCCTCGTCGTCGGCCGCCTCTTCCCATGGCTCCTCTCCATCCTTAGTCCGCCGCGCTGCCACCGCCACCCTCCCGCCCCCTCGGAGGCTCACTGTCGCCGTCGATAACCCCTCCGACTCCGCGGCGAATGGCGGCGTCCTTGACCGGGACTGGTTTTATCCTTCGTTCCTCGGGCCCTATGCGGCCCGGCCCCGCGCCAACAGTCGGACGGCTACCGCGGCGCGCCCAGCGGCCGCGTCCTCCGGGACGAGGAAGATGGAGCTGCCGCTTCCGCCGAAGAGACTCGTGGATCGGAGTAAAGTGGTGGTATCTGAGGAGGTGAATAAGGAGTTGGTGAAGCGGATTGACGAAAGAAGCAAGAACCTATTCTCTTCTTCTTCTTCTTCCCGTTCTCCTAAAAGGAACTTCCGGTTTGACAATTCTTTTATTCTTTTAATCGTGAGTATCTAGTTTCATCTCGATGCTTTAGTTTGACATTCATTTGTTCTTTGCTCTTTGGATTTCACTGTGTTCCTAAAATTCTGGGCAGGTAACTGTGATATGCGCCATTTTAGCGATTTCTCAGCAACAAAGGGTTTTAGAGCTCGAGGTATATTTTTCCTCTATACTCATGTTTCTTCAACTCTTTTAATACTAAAGAAAGATACTTAAACCGAATTTCTCTTGCAATTATTGAATACATTTGCAGAAACAGATCAGTAATATTAAGAAACTTTGCAACTATGATGATGGCATTACTCATGAGAAAGTTACAGTTTTGCCGTTAGACACAAATAGCATCGATAGTAGGATTGTTGCACTGTATACTGTGGTGTTGTCACTTGTAACACCATTCCTGTTACTAAAATGCCTTGACCACCTCCCTTACATAAAGTCACTTTCCAAACCCTGGAATTGCAATGAGGAGGAGGTACCTCTCAAGAAGAGGATTGCTTACAGAGTGGATGTCTTCTTTTCTGTGCATCCTTATGCTAAACTTCTTGCACTTCTTTTTGCTACAATATTGCTTATTGGAATTGGTGGTTTGGCACTGTATGCGGTAAGTGATGCAAGCCTTCCTGAAGCTCTTTGGTATTCATGGACCTTTGTGGCAGACTCTGGGAACCATGCCGACCAGGTTGGCTCAGGACCACGAATTGTTTCAGTGTCAATCAGTTCAGGAGGAATGTTGATATTTGCAATGATGCTTGGTCTTGTATCTGATGCCATTTCAGAGAAGGTGGATTCTTGGCGCAAGGGCAAGAGTGAGGTGATTGAGAGTGATCACATACTAATTCTTGGATGGAGTGACAAATTGGTAAGCTATTTTTTCCCTAAAAAAGTGTTAGTGTATGACTGAAACACTTATAAAGGATAGTTGCTGTTTTTTCAAAGACTTACGGAGTATGTAATATGAAGTAACGCTGCAAAATTATTAAATTTTAATGATTTTGACTGGAGCAAACACATCATGAAAAAGTTGAGGAAGACATTAGCCATTCTTTGTAGTGTTAGATTATTTGATATGATCTAGTCTAAGGCATACCTAGCCATATGCCTAAGTTTTAGATAGAATTACTAGTGTTTAAGGGTATAATTACATGAGTTGTAACTGTATTTTAATACAACAATATCATAATACAATATTTTGGCCAAACTCGATACTACTCGGCATCAAGACATTGTCTCGTGTGTCGTTGTGCTAATCATATAGACAAGTATCATTTCATATCAACACTCAATACCTCTGACATGCTAAAATTGAGATAATATTATTATTTTTGTAGTTTGTCTCCATAAAAAATAATGTCAAAATCATAGCATTCGAATAGAAAATAATTATTGAACTTAATTATATAGTTGTTTTTTTTCTTATTCTTCTTTTTCCTTCTTCCACCTCCAATTTACTACCGATCCCATATTGGAATGTTACGAAAACAGTATCGTTCCAAATAAAGACTGAATCTACTTGAGATTTCCGAACCTTGGTTGAGCCTATTTTTTTAGGTGTAAATTCTGTTTCAACTTGAACTATTTCTGAAGTTGCTTCATTTAACTGAACTACATGATTCCCTTTTTGCTCCTTAACTTCTGGATATTTTTCTTGAGCAATAAGAGGATATGAAGAATGCTAAGCCTTCTGTTTTATCAAGTTTGATCCCATCTAATGCTATAAGTTAAATGGCCCAGTGTTCTAATATTATAGTTTTTGAGGATTTCATAGTACATGGATGGAGAGAACATACACACTTGACATCCTTGAATTTTGAGACCTGAATATGCTAATTGTCACTAGTAAAGCCTTTTACACCATTCTTGATCTTATTCATAGTGTCTAGGTCCTTTCTCTCTGCACTCTGCATGAGATAACAGAATCATATTGTATAATTTTTCCAGGATAAATATTGTTTTCTCTCTAATCATTCGATGACAGGGATCCCTTCTCAAGCAGCTAGCAATTGCAAACAAGAGCATTGGTGGAGGTGTTGTTGTGGTTTTAGCTGAAAGGGACAAGGAGGAAATGGAAATTGACATTGCAAAGCTCGAATTTGACTTCATGGGTACCTCGGTTATTTGTAGGAGTGGGAGTCCTCTCATACTGGCAGACTTGAAAAAGGTTGCATGTACTAAAATGTGTTATTTGAGATGTGTACTATAAGAGAATACTATGTATTTGTTTTGAAAGTGCTTCTCTTAAATGTACGTCAGGTATCAGTTTCTAAGGCAAGAGCTATCATTGTTTTGGCATCTGATGCAAATGCAGATCAAGTTAGTTATTTCTTTCATACCTTGGAATTCTTACTATGCTTTACTATTTCTGTAATAAATCAAAACAATCAGTTGCATTCTTTTTCTTAGAGTGATGCTCGTGCTTTACGAGTGGTGCTTAGTCTTAATGGAGTGAAAGAAGGCCTAAAGGGTCATGTTGTTGTAGAACTGAGTGACCTTGATAATGAACCTTTGGTAAAACTTGTTGGTGGGGAGCTGATTGAAACAGTTGTTGCACATGATGTGATAGGGCGCTTGATGATACAATGTGCACTTCAACCCGGCCTAGCTCAGGTATAAAGTTCCAAGTTTGTTTCATTTTCTTTATTCTTATCGATGCAACCTGTGCATTGGGCTCACATTTATATTTTAAACCATATAATAACAACATATATATACATTTTCATACATTTTGTTTGCATCTCATACTCATCTGATGATATTTATAGTTTGTTTTATATATCATCCCAATGTCATAATCTTCTTTTGGTTAGAAGGTCGTAACCTTCTTTATTGTTATATTGTTTTTATATGAGGAAAGTAAACGCTAAAAGAGATTAGAACTGATTACATAAAGTCAATTTGCTGAAGAACTTCAATTACATTGGTGATTGTCTGTGGTGAATTTTAGTTATTACTCTTCTTTAGTCTCCGTTCTTTGAGTTTGTTTTTTAGATTTTTTTTTTATGGTCAGTTGTTTCTGTAGGTTATCCAGTGTGATAACGTGAACAGGCTAAACTGAACTTTTTCCTTTTTGTTCAGGGCTAGAGTAGCCATTGAACCCATCATTGGTTATTGGAAACCTTTTCCATGTCTAACTTCAAACTTTTGATTTTATTCACTTTGCAGATATGGGAAGATATACTAGGTTTTGAAAATGCCGAGTTTTATATAAAGAGGTGGCCCCAGTTAGATGACATGCGTTTTGAGGATGCCCTAATTTCATTCCCTGATGCAGTACCATGTGGAGTTAAGGTTGCTGCAAATGGTGGGAAAATTCTGATAAACCCTGATGACAGTTATGTTCTTAAAGAAGGCGATGAAATCCTTGTTATTGCAGAGGATGATGATACTTATTCACCAGGTCTTCTACCAGAGGTGATTTTTTGGATTAATTTCTTAGTGTTTTCTTTCGCTGTTTTAAATATTACCCATTGAGGATTTGCACTCAGACGTGTATATTATTTGCATCACAAGCATCATTAGACTCATGCAATGGCATGTAGTTCTTCCTTTCTACTGTAGATACTAAAGTTGTGAATTATATTCTTGAACGTTGATATAGGATAAGTCTAAGATAATCCTCACTTGACCTTTATGAACCAGAAAAAACCATGCTGTAATTTAGTAGCAAGCGACATAATTATAGTGGCTAGTAATCTGCAATTTAAGTATGTTAATGTCATGCCCTACACAAGGTAGGCACACCAAGGCTACTTTGTTGTTTCTTGTTCTCCATGTTTGGAAAATCTCTTTGGAAAACTTTTTTATTTTGAAAAAATTTCAATACATTTTTGATAATTTCTTAACTTCATATCATTGCTGCAGTTTCACTTTCGTATATATTAATTTGAACTTTTCATCTATCTATTGCCAGTTAGATAAACTTAAGTTTTCATTCCAAATTAAATACTATTTTTCTAAACTTCTCTTTTCATCCTGAATCTGAAAAGAAGGAAAAAGTGGAAATCCGGTGATTTATTTGTGTATGCTTCCTGTGAGTTATCTATGGTGTGATTGGTCTCACAATGTACAATATTTATCGTGTATGTTTATTTTTCAAAGAATTTTCAGGCTTGACCTGTAAGTCTTCATTGCCTCAGGTGCAGAGGGGCTTTCTGCCCAACGTTCCCAATCCTCCAAAGTATCCAGAAAAGATATTATTCTGTGGTTGGCGTCGTGATATTGATGATATGATAATGGTATGCACAGTTGAACAGTAGATTAATATGAAATGTTCATATGTTGTAGCTGATTTGTTGTGATCCCTTTCTTTATCTTTGATTTCTCTTGATATGTTATGTGTCTTAAACTCCTTGTGCATGTATCTCTAGAACTCCCCTTGGTTTTTGGTTATGTTCAGTCAGATTTGTGGGCACTGCTGTGTGGTATAATCAGAATCTTGATGCAAGTTAGTTCTTTTATCAGGTGCTAGAGGCTTTTCTGCCCCCTGGCTCTGAACTCTGGATGTTCAATGAGGTTCCTGAGAAGGAGAGGGAGAAAAAGCTTACAGATGGTGGAATTGATCTTTCAGGATTAACAAATATAAGACTTGTTCATAAAGAGGGAAATGCTGTTATTCGTAGGCATTTGGAAAGCTTGCCACTTGAAACATTTGATTCTGTAAGTATGCAAAATTTTCTAGCAGCATGTTCTCTCAAATTTCAGGAAATGCCTTATTTTGTCAGAATAAAAATTTAAAAATCATATCCCTCTTTAGCACGTCTCATTTTGCTTGTTAAAATTAGTTTTTAACTCTACATAAGTCTTTGATTAAATGACTTAATATTTTGAATGAACAGATCTTGATTCTTGCAGATGAGTCTTTGGAGGACTCTGTTGTGCATTCTGATTCACGATCTCTGGCCACCCTTCTCCTTATTCGTGATATTCAGGTACAAGTCATTAGACTAAATTTTTAAGAACAATGATTTGGATACATTTTGTAGATTGATATTATCTATTTTAAGTTTTTAACTCACCAATTTAAAATAAAAATATGGGAAAATGACATGGTAAAATTATTTGTTCTTTTTTTTATAAAAAAAAAGTATATTCTTATTCATACCTTCACTTCTTTTACCTTTCTTCTCCTAGTCAGTTTCTTGAGGAAACTGATATGATTTGATGGCTTAGATGGTTGAACTCCCTAATAACTTCTTTTGTATGTGAATCACTGTTCTACTAGCTCATTCACCTTCTGTATTTTGCAGTCCAAACGTCTTCCATGCAAAGAGGCAAAGCCTTCTTTGCGTTATGCTGGCTTCTCCCACAGCTCCTGGATACGTGAGATGCAACAAGCTTCTGACAAATCAATAATCATTAGTGAGATATTGGATTCAAGGACTAGAAATCTTGTGTCAGTGTCAAGAATTAGCGATTATGTACTGTCAAATGAGCTGGTGAGTATGGCGCTAGCTATGGTAGCTGAAGACAAACAAATCAACCGGGTTCTTGAGGAACTCTTTGCTGAGGAGGTAGTTCTATGTCCTAATCTAGTGGTCCTTATCATTTTTAACAATTCAGAATAACTGCACATTAAATAATAACTTCACAATTTTTTCATTGACAATTGTAGGTTTACTATGATATCATTTGAAATATTCAAGTAATACCTAGTCTTTTGTTCGACCTGCAAGGAAGCATGGCTTTATGCCTAAGCATGTGGCTAGTATGAGTTGCTTAGAAGATTTACTGGATTAGAGGGATTTAATCTGCAATTCTGGATAATCCATAATATACTAACCTTCCAAAAAGATGTGGCTAGAAACTAGTAGGACTGCAAAAGTGTCAAACTGCTTGCGAGCGCCTAGCGGTGGTTGCTAGCAGTTCGTTCATATAGGATTGTGTAATGGATTCACTCACTAGCTCGAGGGGAGGGGGAATGGATGTTGCCCTAAAAATAAAATTTTCAAGCAAATATAAAGACAATCAAACTTGTTACTTCACGTGAAATGCTCATGTGTGAATTGGTTGAGCATGTCAATTATTGTTCATAGTGAAAATAATAAGAGTAAAAATACAATGTTAACCCAATTGGTTTTATGACTCGACCATCAATCCGTTATCACAAGAGGCCACCAATTAAACTTCTTACAATCGATTATTACAAAGTCAAATTCCTCTCAAATAGAAATGAAATGCTAAGTTTAGGGCATAGTTTGGAATTTTATTTCATGTCAGGTGGTATGGTCAAATTATATATATATTATTGAAACTCGATACTAGTCGGCTCGGCATGGGTAATCTCTCGTGTTTCTGTGTCAATTATGTCAATGAGTACCGTGTTATGTCAATACTCAACACCCTTTGGTATGCTACAACACGTGTCAAAATAAATTGAAAAATGTTTATTATTTTTGTAGTTTTTTTCATTTCCTTCCACCTCTAATTCATCATCGACACCATATATTGGAACCTCGACACAGTACCAAAATGGTATCGGTCCCATCAAAGACAAAAATTTCAACATTGCTATAGATTTCAAACCTTACTTTAGGGAGAGGAGATTTAGCAAGGACCTATTAGATAAATCTTTCGCTTTGGATTGCAAGTCCTTTAGATAATGACCACAACAATTTTTGGGCACCCTTGACCCTTAAGAAACCTTCAAGGCTTATATAACTAAGGATTTCAATGGCTCTATTTTGTTCACTTCCAATCAATTAGAAAAGCCTCTAGTTGACTACTTGGGCAAATGTAGTTGTTGAAATATCTTATTCCCTGAACCCTTGCATTCCGTTGATTCATGAATTGACTAAACTCTCAATCAACTATATCTGCTTAAAGATCCCTCCTTCATTCGACTTATTCCCTTGTAAGCCTACTCGAAGTATCGAGATCGAATTCAGCTGCTAACTATAACCTAGAACCTTGTCATTTGATTCAAGGCTTTATACGAGCCCATGGTTTGAAATCTTATAATTACTGAAACTCGATATTTCTCTGCACAAGTAATCTATCATGTGTTATTGTGTCAATTGTATCGGTTAGTATTGTGTCATGTAGACATTCAATACCCCCTGGCATGCTACAATATGCATCAAACATCAAGATGAACTGAATAATATTTGTTATTTTTTTAAACTTATGTCCATATAATACATAGTCAAATTTGTATCCTTGTAGATGAGACACAAAGTCCGAACTTACGAGTATGATTATGTTCTCTTTTTTTTTCATTCTTCATTTCCTTCACCCTCCAATTTGCCATGGACGTTGTGTGTTGGAACACCGCCATGGTACCAAAACAATATTGTTCCAGTCAACTATTAAAATTTTGGTACGGTCAAGTCAGGTTAAATTTTGGACTCAATATCTCAACTCAATAATCTAAACTTGAGTAATACATAGATCATGGCCTGTTAAAACATTATGAACAAGTTCAATTTGTGTTCATGAATAAATCATTACACATTACAAGTGAAATTGTGTTTGAGCTTAAAGGATGCATCTTGCATCTTAAATGCCAAAGTCATAACATATCCATACAATTCAAGCTCTACTTTCATACTTTGCAGGGTAATGAAATGTGCATCCGGCCTGCAGAATATTATCTGTACGAACAAGAGGAGCTTTCCTTTTATGATATAATGGTTAGGGCTCGCCAACGGAAGGAGATTGTGATTGGTTATCGTCTTGCCAGCACAGACCAAGCAATAATCAATCCTGAAAACAAGTCGGAGGTCAGGACGTGGTCGCTTGACGATGTCTTTATTGTCATATCAAATGGTGATTAGCATCTCAAAACAGTAGTTTTTGGTAAGCTGCATATAGTTTCACTTCTATCATAGTTGGTTATTATACCACCACGATTGATATCTCTGTAGTTTTGAACAAGTTCCGTTTTTTCGATAATTGCAGTGCTTCATGCTGACAACCAAGAAAGAAGGAACGTAGAATCACGGATGATTCAGTAATAATTGTGCCTTTAGGTATGTATCATTATCATCCTGAGGTTTTTATTCTTCAAATGCAATTTGACTGCCGTATACTATATCATGTTAATTCAGTAATTATTTTATGTGATTAATAAAAATCTGAAAATTGTGTACATAAATGTTTTTGCCACTCCGCTGTGTGAAAACTTGTGCAGCTATGACGAAAGTCAAATTTTGTATTATGAGTTGAGTTTATAGTCTTCTACATCTTCCAATTCGTAATGTTTGATTCGATACTTTGCAAATTAGAGTTTCTAGTGGTAATAAATCGTGTTATTTAATTTGCGAAGAACTCTAATCATCCCACCTTTCAAGTTTATTTGCAACGGTTTATTATCAAGAAACGTCAATAATTTCACTTTTGGGACAAACCCAAAATATTTGATTGTAAACATGGAGAGAACATTTTCAAACTCACTCATTATATTATTTCTTTCTCGCTTTTTTCATCGGAGCTAATTTTTTTCTCTAAAATTTTTATTCACACTGGGCTGTTGATGTTTAATTGGAGTTGCGTTCGGTACCAAGTGAGCTTTAGGTAGTTACTGGACAGAACCCTGAACTGGAGTTAAAGGGGTTTTCTTGACCAGCTTAAAATTCCCCGCGAGCTTTAAATGGTGGCCACATGATGGAGCCTTACATCTTAACCACGTGGACACATGTCGATCTCTAATTGGTTGGATCTGGAGTAGCTCCGAAGCACATGTGGCGAAAATGCAGTCTTTGATTAATGTGTAATTTTCTCCGTCTCAACTTGTATGGAGAATGTTTTTGGACGCATGGAATACGCATTAGACCTAAATAGTTTAGCTTTCTTCGTTTATGATGCTTAAGTTGGATTAAACCACTATCATATTCTCATCACAACGAAAGAACCTATAACCTCCCTGAAACTGAGCCAGTTCTTCAATTTAGCAGATTTGAAAACAAAGGAAGACTGACGAATGAGTTATATTTTAGTCGTTATAAACTAAAACTATAAAGAAAATAAAGGATAATCAAATTCTTACTAGATAATCTATTTACTCTTGGCAGGGGTGAGACCGAATTAATTGATTGATCGAATTTAAAATTTTGATTTAATTATTTTAGAAATTTATTTTTTTTAAAAAATATTTTTTTTATATATAAGTTATTTTAGATAATTCAATTTCGATTTTGATTTTAAAATTTTTAATTCGATTAAATCGAATGAATTGATATTATCAACTGAACTGGATTGAACTAAAACTGCAATACAATGGTGTTGCATTTCGAAAATCAACATTGTTGTGATGTTTGTTTTTGAAAATCGGTTGATTTGTATAGTTCGGTTAATTCGATTTCGACCGAATTAATCGATATTTTATCTATTTGATTTGTTCCTCCCTGACAATGTTTATTAATTTCCTTCAAATTATATTCATGCCAAGTGCAACAAACTATAGCATCATGCAATATTTGTCCTCCCTGTCTACATAAAGTTTATTGTTAACAAAATTTTCAATTTATTATACTGCAAACTTTCATCCATAATTTATAAGCAGAAGAACTAACGAGCAAAATGAATAATAGATTCTAACTTGTTTATATTTACAGCCGGCATCATCCTCATCTAGAATTTGCCACTGGCATGGACTACCTTCACTGTCTTCTCATACTCTTCTTCTTTATCCTCCTCATTCTCTTCCTCACTTTCATCATATTCATCTTCTGATTCATCCTGAGGCCACCCGTAGACCGACAAAGATCGTGTTGACTTCGGGAGTGTTCTAGCTTCTGCTAGGATCTCCATGATCTCGTCCACGCTCTGGGTGGAGAAAGCGGGAGCATTGCTGTCCCTCTTGTAATACAAAGCTTGTGCTGTTTCTGTAAGCTCTCTGGGCAAGTTTCTCAGGAACCAAGGTTCGCTTCTAATCTCCCGTATCGTAATCCTCTACAAAACATTCCATCATGAGAGTTTTAAAAGTTAAACTCGTATAATCAGTCAACCAGAAAAATCAAGAACCATTCCATGACCGTAAGTTTGTTCCAAGTGGTTTAATTTGCTTGGATTGCAAACAATATTTTCTTCGATACTACTTTTTGTACCCAGATGATATAAAAACATAAAAAAGAAAGTTTGAAGTTACCTTCATTGAATTGGCCACAAAGATACGTGATATGAATTGCCGGCATTCCTGAGATATGTGAACATAGTCTGGTATCTTGTATTGAACCGACATTATTTTCTGCCATCCAAATATTAATCATTTTTTTTAGAGTATAGCTTGAAGGGACAAGGTTTACATTAAATGTTAAGTCTCAAACATTACCCTGACGGTCTTCTTGATGTTCTTGGGGTCATTTTGGTCCTCAAATGGGTAGGCACCCACAAGCATAACATAGAGAGTAACTCCACAAGACCAAACATCAGCTTGCTGCACATTTTTTTTTATATAGAACGAGATTAGATCTACGCATAATTTGATGTAAATGTATTTTGTGTCTAATTCAAAATTAGATCTAACCTGATAGCACAAGATG
Organism: Hedychium gardnerianum; assembly: GCA_038050645.1. Classification (NCBI taxonomy): domain Eukaryota; kingdom Viridiplantae; phylum Streptophyta; class Magnoliopsida; order Zingiberales; family Zingiberaceae; genus Hedychium; species Hedychium gardnerianum. The sequence goes on from JBBUKS010000044.1 coordinate 3,614,242, forward strand.
TGAAAACAACGAATGTCAAAATGAAAGCAACATAAAAATTATAGGAAGAGTAAAGGGTGATAGCAAAGTGTATAATAATTAATGATTATTTTAGTTATTATCTTCTCATTTTATCCTCTTAGTTGCTACGTGTATTAGGTAATCTATTGTACCTTCATTATATATATTGTGTTGTGTACATAGAACCTTAATCCAGAAGAATATTTTCTTTGCCTCTTTTCACAAAAAGTTCTTCATGGTATCAGAGCCACCGCCGTCATCGGCAAACATGATTTTTTCTCAGACATCATCAACCGCACCGACAAATTCTAGTATGATTCATCATACTCCAGCTTCTATTCCTCTATTGATTCCGTTGTTCAGTCTAATCTTAATTCCCTTCCAACACTTCCTCGATGAATTAACCCCTTTCTATAGAAAGCTAGATGAAAATAACTATTTGATTTGGAAAAATCAATTCTGAATATAGTTATTTTCGTCAAGCTTGACAGAAAGGGATTGATTCATCGAAGGAAGTATTAGAAGGGGATTGAAATTAGACTGAATGATGGAAATCGACAGAAGAGTAGAAACTGGAGTTTGATGAATCATATCAAGATTTGTCCGTGTAGTTGATGATGTCGGAGAAAAAATCATGTTCGCCGGCGACGGCAGCTCTGATACCATGAAGAGCTTTATGTGAAAGGAGGCGAAGGACTAAAAGAGGCGAAGGAAATATTCTTCTGAATTAGGTTTCTCTCTACACAGCTGATAATCCGAAGGTACAATAAATACCTAATACACGTGGCAAATAAAATAAGAAGTTAATAACTAAAGTAACAATTAATTATTATACACTGTTATAACATTTTGTTATGGAATTTCTCGAAGGAGGTAAACCTGCTAAATAGAAATCGAAATATCCGAGGAAGATGGAGACTCGAAGATGTTCTATAGGGATAAGCTGACCAAAAAGATACTAATGTGGAGGAGATTAAATTTGGGATCCTAGTGGTTCGATTGCCAGAGGAAAGGGTCAAAAAGATACGAGC
>JBBUKS010000044.1:3615828-3631019 GCA_038050645.1 Hedychium gardnerianum
ATGATGTCGGAGAAAAAATCATGTTCGCCGGCGACGGCAGCTCTGATACCATGAAGAGCTTTCTGTGAAAGGAGGCGAAGGACTAAAACAGGCGAAGGAAATATTCTTCTGTATTAGGTTTCTCTCTACACAGCTGATAATATATATACCGAAGGTACAATAAATACCTAATACACGTGGCAAATAAAATAAGAAGTTAATAACTAAAGTAACAATTAATTATTGTACACTGTTATAACATTTTGTTATGGAGTTTCTCGAAGGAGGTAAACCTGCTAAATAGAAATTGAAATATCCAAGGAAGATGGAGACTCGAAGATGTTCTATAGGGATAAGCTGACCAAAAAGATACTAATGTGGAGGAGATTACATTTGGGATCCTAGTGGTTCGATTGCCAGAGGAAAGGGTCAAAAAGATACGAGCCTAGTGGACATTCTCACTTATGAAGGGGCGTTGGAGTGTAAGATTAACTTCAACGATATGAAGGGGCGCTTGCAATCTCTATGGAAATCAACTGGAGAGCTTAGCCTATTGGATATTTGTCATGAGTTCATATATAGCAAAACTAGAACAACAACACCATGACAATATTTGTAACAATAAGTCCTTCGATTGTGCCAGACCTTTAAATTTCTATCAGAAAGGAGACGAACTTTGTCTCAAGCGAGGCAACAATCAGAGAATAGATGTTTGGATGTGAATTCCAAAACCGTTGATTGAGTACCATAAAAAAAAGGCTTATGGCTAGTTGGGAAATTTTTAGAAAAACAGGGAGAATGGATCAATAGCCAGCAAGCTCTCAAGAGGCAGCGCGCTTTTGTGTGGAAGTTGATCCAAAGGTGATTCTCACCACAGACATTATGTTGAGAAAGAAGTTCTAAAGTAGAATACGAAAGCTTATACAACGTTTGCTTATCGTGTGGATGCAACCAGGAGCCTAAAGGGATGGAACACTACAAGAAAATTATCAAATAGCGATGAAATTAAACTTTGGTCATTGAATTAGCGATAATTAAATTTCGATCGCTAAATTAAATAAGAGAGGAACAGCGAGAGATTGGGTTTTGGGAATTAACGACCGAAAATTAATTCGATCATTGCATTTAAATTAAATTTGATCGCTAATTTAGCGAAGGAATATTAATTTGGTCATTAATTTAATGACCAAAATTAAATTGGTCCCAATATAGTGACCGAAATTTAATTCAGTCACTAAATTTAGCAACGAAATTTAATTAGATCGCTAAATTAGCAACCAATTTTTTTTCGTAGCTAAATTAGTGATCAAAATTTAATTCGATCACTAATTTAACGACAAAATATTAATTCGATCGTTAAATTTAATGACGAAATTTAAATTTTTCGGTCGCTAATCGATCGCTAACGACTGAAATTTCGATCACTAATCTACCTTTTTCTTGTAGTGGAGTCGGAGAGAAGACGCACTGAAAAGCAAACTAAGAACGAGTATGGAATGTATGAATTGACATGGAGAACCTAGCATTGATCATTGTGGCAAAAGGCGAAACGCTCGCCCCCAGCGCCCCCGCCAGTCCGTCCCAGAACCAACACGGAGGAGGTAAATCACGGAGGCTAGTCTAGCCAGCCCGAACAGTGACTAGTGCATAAGGGGAGCGAACCTAGCATTGATCATGCACCAATGGAGGAAGGTAAATCTCAACAAGACAACTCTCGGTGATGTTACCGATCACAGAGATTGAAGTGGATTCTAATTCAAATCGCTGTGCTAGTCTAGAAATAGAGTAGAGATTTCATTTTCATGGGTAGAAGGATGCTAGCAATGGAATGATGGGAGGTAGAGAGAATGGCGCAAGGCTTAAAGTTAACCATCTTGGCAATGTTAATTCCATACAAGGGCAAGATGAGCACGCAGATGGCACTGGATGAAAGGAAAGCTAAGACAGAGGTATACCAACATCAGAAGGATGATGGAGCTCAACCATATCATTTCATTGAGGACTGCGGCCAACTGGATGTTAAGTCATATGGACGACGGTTCATATGGAAGGGAGGAAAATGATAGATGAGGATGAGTTCTAGGATGCTGACATGAAGATGCTTCCAAGATCACCACCACATTGTACTCCAGAGTAGCTCGAGCTGACAAAATGGACAAGGTCGGAGAAGATTGATCTGATTTCAAATGAAGGGTAGAGGAGGTATGGAATGATTCCCTTCAACTTGTAGGATGCTATGAAGTGATGGAATATTGAGTGATTTGCTGGTATCCATCAAAAGAAGAGAATATTGGAAGGTAGATTAGAATCCATGGGCATGGCAAACAGAACCCCAAGAGGCGGTCAGCTATTTGGCATTTGAAATCAAAATAATTAATATGCTATATAACTGTAGAATGTAAAAATATAAATTTGAGGTTATTTTGTAAAATATAACATATGAATCAAATGACATAAGAATTACTTGCGGGCTAATTTTTAATTCAAGTAAATTAAAATTATCAAATTATATTCTATTTCTTAATCGGGTAAATTAAGAAAAATAATTTGACATTTCATCCTAATTAATCATATAAATATAATACAATTCTTATGGGGATAAAATTTACTACATTACACATGATCAGTTATAAATTAATATTTTTATTTTATGTATAATTTACATTGTTCAAACTGCTCTTTAATCATGAAAATTAATCAAAAGATTTTAAATTAGTTCATAAAAATTATAAATCAATATAGATTTCATGACTTCCATAAATAATTTTAATGGACTAAATAATCGACTTCTTATTATTTAATCCATTAAAAAATAATAACTTCAATTATTTTTTTTAAAAAACAAAATTGAAGTATGCAATGATATTCTAAATTATAACAAATATATGCATATTTTTTAAAACCAAATGAATTTCTTAAATGTCTTAAAATTCAAGATGAATTTTGAAGAATTTAATCTAATACTGCATTATTTCTCATAAAAATTCATAAATAAAAAATCTGATCAAAACACATGAAGGCAAAATCAAAGAATGATTGTGATACCAATATTGGAAAATCTATAAACTATATACGACATTAATAAAGATATAATTTCAAATGTCTTTGCTTTTCCTAAAAAATCAAAGATATAATTTTAAATCTTTTATGGTTTTCATAAATCAAATTATGCTGGTAGAACACTTATTAGACATATGAACCTAAAACATCATACCACTTTATATATACCTTTCCATCAAATGTGTAACTAATTTGAGAACCTGTTAATTGATCATATTTTTGAAATGATTTTAGATTTAATTTTTATATGTGTCCAATAATTTATCATATATTCAAATGGGGTTGAGAATTAATTTGAGATTAATTTTAAAAATCTTTTGGATATAACATAAGTTGTCATCATTTGTCAGTAAGAATTTTAGTAAGGACTATCATTGGAATATGCATTGCTCCATGGCTAGAGCGGTTAGGATTTTGATTGCAGTTGCTGATAGACGGGAGGTCACCCATCTCTGACAACATTGTGGCACTTAGGTCCATGTGAACATGTGTGACTATCACGATTAAGTTCTAGTTGGTGGTTGTGTCGTGGGTAGGCAACTTCGATCCTATCCTAACAAATACTGCCCCCACTCCATTCAGGGGTGGTCACGTGTGTGGCACGTGTGCACATGAGTTATTTACGTTGGAAGGCATGATCTTACAAGAATTTGAAGTAGAAAATATTCCCACGGCACCCCCTCTCTTGTTTTTTTTTCCCACGGGACGAACAGATAACTATTACATAAAGTTTTATCACCAAGAGGTTTAGAGGTCAATCCTTGACAGTGTAATGCTTGTCAGATTCCTATCCTCCCCCATGCAATGATCACTGTTCAAAAGCTAGTAGCCACCTGTGATTTATCTCCCTTCCAGATAGTGGGGAGCCACCCTGGAGGGGCCGCCGAGGTGACGGTTTCACCTTTTGCCACCAAGAATTTGAAGTAAAAAATATTTTTGGGAGACTAAATAGAAGTCTTGATAAATTGAGAATATCGGATAAATATTTTAGGGGTCAAGGACACTAGGCGAAAAGTCCTAGGGGTCGAGAACACCATGTAGGTGTCTAGGCGAGTCGAGGATCGAACGTCTAGTGGCAAGTCCCGTAAATCAAGATTGGATACTGAACAAAAGTCCAAACATCTGGTTGGCAACAGGTAAATTCTCCTAAAAGAAGTAGGTGAGGACGCGTTCCCTGTTGAGGGAATAATAAGCTTCGATTCGACCTAGGGTTTCACCGGAAACCTAAAAGTCAGAATCGGACAGTCCCGAGACTGTCAAACATTATTTCTTATGCTATATATTTTGTCAATGCTAACATTGTGATACAGAAGCTGAAACTTGAAAATTACTGAACCAGGTGCCTAGAAGGATCCAAGCGCCTCAAGCCGAACCAGGCATCTCGAAGGGATCAAGGCACCTTAATGACCTAAACATGAAGCAGGATGAGGTGACAGCCTCTGGTTGGTCGGCGCATGTCAACAACTAGACGCCAGGGATTGAGGCGCTTGGGTTGGGATAGACTTGCTAGAGTCACGTTGCGATCAGATCGAGCCACGTCAGCGCTTGAGGCGCCTCAGAAAGATTGAGGCGCCTGGAAGCGGATAAGGCGCGGCTAACTCGAATCCGATCAGATCAACTCGAATAGATGCGCCTCAATACGAATAGAGGCGCCTGAATGGGTCAATAAAAGAATACTTTGACCAACAGCTTCGAATAAGCATTCTACACAACTCCCGTACTTGAGCGTTATTCCGAAAAACTCTCCACGACGCCATAATGTTGCACTGACGACTACATGTTAGATCGTGAAAGACGAGAGAGAGGGGGGGGGAGTGAATCTCGTCCGTTTTTTTTATCGTAATCATAAAACCGAATTAGAGTATTAGCAGCAGAATAATAAAAAAGAAAATTACTCGTTCAATTTTACTTGGTTCGGAGCCCAGCCGACTCCTACTCCAAGAACCTACGACCCTTCGGATTGTATCGTTGGGTTAATCCACTAAAAGCTCTTCTCTCCAAAGCTTTCGAAGAAGAAGCAGACTCGTATAGAAAATGAAGAGAATAGCAACACACTGCTATCTCCTGTATGCTGTAATAAACAGAGTAGTATACCGACAATAAGGATCGTAGATGAAGCGTGTTTGTCGGTAACTTTCCGACGTCGTAGGATCAAGACGTGCACGACTAGCAGGAGTAGAAGTAGCAAGATGAGGTACAAAATGAAGTATTTTCGGCTCGGACCCCGATGGCTTCTTTTATAGGCTGCATTCCGTCGATTGAAAAATTGATTAGTCAACTAATCCTTTCGATCAACTGATCTTCCTATCAGTCGACTGAACCCACGTCCTTCCTTCTTTGTTCTGATCCGATCCGTTCGATCCCGAAAATCATGTCTGATCGGTCGACTGATCAAGCTTATCAATTGACTGATCCCAAAGATGACTTTCTTGCGTGATTAGATCTGATAGTTGTTTATTGTCATATTTGATCGGTCGACTGATACCCTAGATTGGTCGACTGATCCCACTGAATTTTCAATTTTGCAAACTCTTCGATGTTGTGTCATATTGACTTATTCGGTCGACTGATCTCCATGTTTAGTCGACCGAACCAAATAATCTCAGAACTTTATTTACCTACAAAACAAAGTTAGTACAGACTATATAGTAGAAATCCTACAAAACAGAGTTAGTCAAATAAAGTAATGTATGAGTAAGACAATTCGACCTGTCTTGATCTCAACTTAGAAACCTCCATTAGTTCTTCAGTTGGATCAGCGTATAAGGTTTGTCCCCTTGGGACACGACCTCGCTGCATTAACTCCAATTTGTTTACCTCAACTCACGTGCCAAACATCGGGTCCTCCATACTTGTTTGGATTTTGCTCAGCATCGGATCGACTTTCCAGGTCTTCCACTTGACTCGATATTAGGTTTTCCAGACCTATCGAATCCTCTTGCTAGATGTCTTGTCCTCTTGACCCATCTGGACTTCCTGCCTTGTTCCACGATCTGCCGAGACTTCCCTTGCCTAATATCGAGTCCTCCAGACCTACTAGAGCTTTCAGAGTTGATATCCCGCACACTGGATTAGTTCATCAGATAACAATAAGACTTAACTTTGAACCTTTGACAACGTCAAAATATAAGTTTGATTCTGGTGCTCCCTGCACCAACATTACGCTCAAGTTCTTACTTTACAATCATTGGTATAATTGTCTTTACTTGTACTTTCAATTCTATATTCTTGTATTATTCGAACTGATAGTGAATTGTCCATCGAAAGCATTCATTTGGGTGTGGGCCTTGGACTAGCCGTCACCGGACGGTGAACCAAGTAAAAACAAATGTGTCACTTTTGTTTTGCCTTGTTCTTCTTCTCGTTTCTTTTTATTCTGCTGCGTACTCAAGTTTCTACGAAAAGTGTGAAAAAACGATAAGCGTTATCACCCCCCTCTAGCGCTCTTTTCGATCCTATACTCATCTCCGCCCACGCCACCGTTGCGCCTCCATAGCGCCTCTATCGGTCACGCCTCCACCGGTCGCGCTTCCAGCCGGCCCGATCTCGTGCCACCCTCACCCACGCGAGGCAGCCGCCTCCCCTCACGATGAAGGGGCGCCACCTCCCTCTCCCTGCTCTCACCGCCTTAGTCAATGACCACCGCTGGTCACGTCATCGCCAACCTCGCGCTCCAGCCTACCACACTCACGGACACGCCGCTGGACACCCCCTATCTCCACACTCCGCCCTACAACAGTTGGCCGCCATTGTTGTCACCTCTAAAGCAGCCGCTAGCCGCCCTCTCTAGCGTCGAGGCCGCCACCCCTCTTCTTTCTGTCCTCCAACGGCCGCTACCGTTGCTCTCCAGTGGCCGCCATCTCCGACGCTCTCCACTCCGGCCTCGGAGTCGAATCCGGCAGCTACCGCCACCCCCCTATGCAGATCTGGCCATGCCTCCTTGACAGGCACATCGCCGGCGCTCCTCCCCCTTCCCTCTTGCATCTCTTCCTCTCCGGGACGTCGCCTCCAACTTTCGTCACCCTCTGGGCCGTTGCCCTCCTAGACACCGCCTCTTGTAGCCGCCGCCCTCTGGGCCACTGCCCTCCGGGACGCCGCCTCTAGTGGTTGTCACCCTCCTCTCTAGCCACTGCACTGGCATCGCACCTCTCCGGCTACAGCACCAGCACATCCACTGTTGTGTTCCGGCCTGTGAGTCGTTGTTGTGTTCGGCCTGCAAGCCGCTATCGTGTTCCGGCCTTCGAACCGCTGTCGTGTTCCTACCTACGAGGCACTGTCGTGTTTCGGCCTGCGAGCCGCTATTGTGTTCCGGCTAGCGAGCCACTGTCGCGTTCCAACCTATGAGCTGCTGTCATATTCCAGCCTATGAGCCGTTGTTATGTCTCGGCCCCGGCCTAACTCTAGCTCTCCGATCAGCCCCGTCGATTCTCAGGGTTCGGCCCCCTCCAATTCTCAAGGTTCGGCTCCCTCCGATTCTCAGGGCTTCGCTCCCTCTGGTTTTTAGGGCTCTTCTCCCTTCGATTCTCAAGGCTCGGCTCCCTCCGATTCTCAGAGCTTTGCATCCTCCGACTCCTATGGGCTCCGCATTCCATCACAACACAATAGTTCATTCAATCGGACTCACGCCTCCTTCGACTAGACTTGAGAGGGAGGCTTGTGATGTAGGTGGTATTAGGGGGGGGGCGTGAGAAAAAGAGGAGATTTTTTCCTCTCTTTTCCCACGGCACCCCCTCTCTCTCGTTTTCTCTCGGCTCTCTCTCGGGCTCTCTCTTTTTTCTCTCTCCCTCCTCGTTCTCTCTGCCTGGAGGACGCCGACACCGCCCACGGCAATGTCGATCGCCTCCTCCTTTCCGCCCACGGCATAGCTGCGCCTCCACCGGCCGTGCTTCCAGTCGGTCAGATCTCATGTTGCCTTCACCCACACGAGGTCGCCGCCTCCCCTCATGTTGAAGGGGCGCCATCTCCATCTCCCTGCTCTCACCGCCTCAATCAACGACCGTCGTCGGCCAGGCCGTCGGCGACCTCGTACTCCAGCCTGCTGCCCTCACGGACACGCCGCCGGACACCTCCTATCTACACGCCTTCGCCCTCCAATAGTCGGCCGCCATTGTTGCCGCCTCCAGGGTAGCCGCTAGTTGCCCTCTCTAGCGCTGAGGCCACCACCCCTATTCTTTGTGGCCTCCAACGGTCTTTGTCGTCGCTCTCCAGCACCCTCCGCTCCGGCCTCCAAGCCACATCCAGCAACTACTGCCACCCCCTATGTAGATTCGGCCACGCCTCCTCGCCAAACACCCTTCCCTCCGACACCACTTCCTCTCTGGGACGCCGCCTCCGGCGATTGCAGCCCTCCGGCGGTTGCCGCCCTCCGGGCTGCCGTCACCCTCTGGGACACCGCCTCCAGCAATCGGCGCCCTCCGGACCGCTACCCTCCGGGACACCGCCTCCGGCAGTCGCCGCCCTCCGGGCAGCTGCCCTCCTAGACACCGACTTCCGAGAAGCTGCCTCCAGTGACTGTCACCCTCCTCTCCAACCACTGGATCTCCGCCGACCACAGCACCGGCGTCGCCCTTCTCCGGCTACAGCATCAGCGCATCCGCTATTGTGTTCCGTCTTGCGAGCCTTCAAACCGCTGTCTTGTTCTGGCCTGCGAGCTACTATCGTGTTCCGACCTACAAGCCGCTGTCGTATTTCAGCCTACGAGCCGCTGTCGCATTCTGGCCTGTGAGCCATTGTTATGTCTCGGCCCCCGGCCCGACTCCAACTCTCTGATCAACCCCGTTGATCGAGTTCACAACTCTTCAGTTGGCCCCACCGGTCCAGCTCTTTAGTCGATCCACCCGACTCCCAGGCTCAGCTCCCCGACCGAACACCTAGCTCATCTCCGATCGACCTCGCCGTTCAGATGCCCCGTCCCACATCCCACTCTGTGTTGTATAAAGCTCCGTCTCCGCAAGACAAGGTACAGGGAGGCTCCCGCTTCCATCTACATACTGCATCTATTGTTCTTCATATATTTGCTAGTGTCGGAGATCTGACTAGAGCATCGGAGTGGAAGGTCGGGGCAATTCTGACTCCGTCTAACGCTCTGTTTCCCTTCTCCTGTCTTTTAGCAGATTTGTAGGTGACATTGACCGGAGGCCTCCTGATTGCCTGATTGTTCCTTGAAGTCCGCGATTCAGTTAACCTAAAAGATAGCTCACCCCCCTTCCTCCAAGTTTTAGGACTTGGTCAACATTCCCGCCAGCTCACCGGTAGTCCACTCTCCACCACCGATTTTAGACTGGATCAACGACCTTTATACCAAAGTTTGATATGGGTGGAAAGTGTAGGATGGAGTTTGATAGGGGTGGAAAGTGTAGGTCTCCATCCCTTCACAGATTTGTTGGATAAATGTGAATAGAAAAGAGATGAAAAGAAGAAAATTTCATTATGAATGAGACTTTAATACCATATTGGAGTTTCATGGCAATGAAGTTGGTTTATAATGTGTCACAAGCATTGATATTTTGAACATATGCATGAGGAGATACTTTCTCACGCGTGTTCGTGTAAGGGATGCAAATCCAAGGCCCAAATTGCACTATGATTAATGGAGAATCCCGACCGAGTGATTGATGTTTCAAGCTCTGGAAGTAAAATATAAGGAGGCTACAACCACAGACAAAATACACAACAAAAAGATTTTTTTTCCTTTGCCGAGCATTCCACTCAGCAATCATATGATAGCACTCACTCAGGTACTTGCTTAGTTCACCACAAACAAATAGTGTTGGGTTGTGATTGTGGATCTATCATTGTATTCTAGGAAACAGACCACCCATGTAACGTCGAAACACCGCCAAAGGGGGATGAATTTGTTTTAAGGAAATTGCGTCAAACGTAGGCCTCGACATCTCACTTTCCAACTTGGCATTACTTTCCCGACTGGGTACACAGCGACCCACTAGGGCTCAGACGACACTTGGCAATCGGGCACGCGATTTCTCAACTCAACATCGCTCTCTCGACTAGGCGCACAAGCAACAGCGACCCACTCGGACTCGACCGATTAGGTAGTCAGGAGACGGTCCAATCGACAACACTCGACGTCACTCGGGAGTACTTGGGGATTCGGCTAGATTGAGCATTAGGCGAGCTCTATAGTCGACAACTAGACCTACTCGACTCTCAACTTCTCGACTCAGAACTCAACATTTCGACTATTAGGAATACAATCAAAGTCCCACATTAGAATAAATGAAAAGATCATGAATTTATAAGATGAAAAATATCTCTATTTGTATGAGACATTTTGGATAGAGCCCAAAAATAAATCCATAAGGGTTTAGGCCTAAAGTGGATAATATCATATTATTATGGAGATATGTAAATTCTTTTGGTCCTAATAAGTGGTATCAAAGTCATGGTCCAGATCGAGCCATATGGATAGAATAGTAGTCATGAACAATGGAGGTGGGGCTCCCAGAGGACTGAACTCTAAGTGAAATGTCTAAGTAGGTCAAGGGTGGATGCTTGATGAAAATCCTTTGGGAATAAATCCTAGGTGGTGAAAAGTCCAAGTAGATCAAGGGTGACCGGATGCTTGGATAAAATCTTAAGGGAGTGAACCCTACGTGGTGAAAAGTCTTAGAGGAGAGGAGTGACCTCGATCGAATGCTTGAGGGGAGGCTAGGAGCAGGTCAAGAGTGATCGAATACTTAAGGGGAGGCTCGACAGGTCAAGGGTGATCGGATACTTGAGAGGAGGCCCGGACCATGAGAATAATGATGGTCCTTCATTTGATAGGAGGATTGTTGGAAATATATCAAAATTTCACATTGGAAATACATGAAAAAGATCAATGATTTATAAAATGAAAGATATCTCTATTGGTATGAGACATTTTGGGTAGAGCTTAAAAATAAATCCATGAGGGCTTAGGCCCAAAGTGTATAATATCATACCATTGTGGAGATATGTGAATTTTTTTAGTCTTAACACCGACTCAGCATTCTGCTTCTCACTCGGGTTGGGGAAGCTGGTACTCCGGTGTTGGGTAGCCCAACGCGAATGCATGCTTTAGACATTTCAAAATGTGCATAGCGGAAGATATAAATAATAATTCCTAATTATTACAACACACATCCACGCATGCAAGATACAACACGTGCAGACATAACCGTGCAATCAAAATTTTACAAAAAGCTAAATTAATAATTAATCTAGTTATACTTGACGAATGACGTGAAGCAGAAATGACATCAACCAAGTGAGGCTTTGAAGTCTCGCTTCTATTCATATCCACGTTGAGTATCTTCAAGATGACTTCACTAAGTCCGAGTTTCGTTTTCACGAAAGGTACTAGCCTTGCGTGTGAAGACAAGATTTGGTGTCTAGCGACAAACGCAACCAGACGACACCAAACAGAAAGAACTACCGAACAACAAGGTTGTTGTCTGGCCGCAAAAGATGATTGTTTGACCCTTTTTCTTTACTGTCCAGCTTTCGTAACTTGCTGCCGACGAGATATGAAGTACCCTTAGGCATCGAAGATTCGGTAGCAACGTTTTCCCACTAAAACGGAGTGAAGGGAGGCCGGAAAGAAGGCGACGACGGACATATTCTGTCTGTCGGTTCTGTTCTTCCTTGAACCGGTTGTGGCTGACCGGAGACTGCTTCTCTGGCATCTTGCTGGCCGGAGGGAAGTGGTCGGTCGGTCGGTGGTGGCTGGACGAAGGTGGTGGTCGGCCGATGTTGCAAGGAGACTCCTTCTCCCTTGTGGTCGGCAGTGGAGGAGAGGAGGAGAGGAGAGGGGTTCTGGAAACTCTTTCCAAAACTCAATCCAATTTTATTCCAAATAAAATTCCTCTTGTGATACCTAATTCTCCTCATGGAGGGGTATATTTATACGACTCCTTAATGACTTGGAGAATAAGTCATCTCCTAAGCTCAAACCCAACTCATTAAAACCTTAACCAAAATTTAGCTCATTAAGCTCTTGGTTTGGTTCAAAAATAAAACCACTTGGTTCATGAATCAAACCAATTTGGTTCATGACTAAACCAAGAATAGTCTAACTTGTCTACAAGAGACTTGGCTCATCCGTACTTCCGTTTCAACAAATAACTTTTCATATTTGCCGCTCGTTTGGTCCAACCAAACTTTGTCTCTCTTAATTTGAGAATCCAATTCTCAAATACGTTTTAAGGATTCGTATACATATTTGCTGCTCATAGAGCATGTGACCTTATAGGTTCCCAATTATGTTGATCGTTCATAATTAACTATTAATTATGGAACGATCCCTAATAGTACATCATGATCCCCAATTGACTGGAAAGTCAACGGTTGATTCCAGAACCATTTCTGAACCTTTCAACAACTATAATGAGTCGTGTCTTATTCCTTTCACTCATATTATACCAACTTGATTCAAGATATGGTATATGTGTCAGTCCCCACTAGGCTGACTACGTCACATCCAGCCCAAGTTATATTTTTTGTCTTATGAATTCAAATTACTCAGACATGTGTCCAAGAGTCTCATACTCTTGACATGTGATACTTTGGCCAAAGACTTCGAGTAATAATTATTACAAGTGGTCGTAGGGTATACGTCTCCTCGTAAGAAGTGATGAATCTTTGTTGGCTATCCAATCACCTTCAGACACTTCGACTTATACCCAATTATCCCAGATTCATACCTTCTCGGAGATATTTGTTTAATATGTCAAAGTATAAGTCTCCATGACCAAGATGACTTGAATATCTTAAGTCGAAGGAAACTAACACTTAAGATGCAATGAGACTTTCATTGACATATCTATATATGTAGAGAATCATATGAAATTTCATGGCAGATCACTCCAATGAACTAGTTACCATTAACTAGCATGTTTAATTCTCGATATATCAATGTCTTCATCCAATAAGGAGCGGTTGCTTAAATAAGCCAAGGAGTATAACTTGTGTTAGTCACACAAAATCGATGATGTGTAAACTCATCAATTCATCAACTAGGGAATATTTCAATATATTTATAATTACACATATAGAGATACTCACTAGTTGTGATCCAATTACAAGTTCTCTCATGCTATGAATTGTATTGTGGACTTTCAGTAAATGAGTTTAAGATTCAATCAAACACATAAAGAATGTGTACTTAATTAGTGAAACTCTATTTATCTAATAAATATGTACAAATCATTGTCTTAAAATACCTAAGGCAAATATGACATTCGGAGCACTCGATAGTCGGCCAACGACGTCCCAGTAACTCAGCCTAATTAATCCAAGCCGACAATTTGAGATTATTAGCTCAAGCCATATTATCAAATAAATCTAAATTATTTCGATTGTAATTTTTGTTCATATTACATTTCTTGTTATATCTGACAATAAAATTGTCTAACAAGATCTACTATAGATTTTTATATGCATGATTGAAATTGAATTTTTACATGCATGATTGAAATTGAAGATCTAGGATGAAGTTAGATAATTACCAAACCAACTTGGAAAGAAATACTCTTAAAAAAGAGAGTATTTAATTTAACTCTTGCGTGTTTTGAAAATAACAATAATAATTACGTCTTATTTAATGTCACTAGATAAGATCAGCTATGTTTTAAAAATAACAAAATTAATAATTAAAATTAATAATTTTTTATTTCAACTTCTTGTCTCTCCTTTTAAATGAATAAAATAAAGAAAATAATCTCCAAGCAATGATGTAGCGATAAATATCTTCTTAATTTTTTTTTAGATATCTAACAATTAATTTCATCCTCAGCGAATTAATAAATAAATTTTTTTAATAAATAATTGACCTAAGAATGTTAAATTGATGAGTCATTCACTATCAATACTTTCTGATTTATTACGATGATGAATGAATTTTTTTTTGAAAATCAAACCGATTACTCCGAAAATTAATTAATATAAACAAAATATACAGTATCAATAAAAAAAACAAAGAAAATCACTCTCTATCTCTCTTCTTTGCCTTTTTAATATATTTTAACTTAAAACAATTCTTTTTCCAACTTTCTTCCATAAGCAGAACTTTCACAACTTTCTCCCTGACCGAACCTATGGATGATTTTTAATTCAACCAATCGCTTTCTTGTCAAGCTACGCACTTAATTCCAAAACAAGGTGCTAGTTAAACTAACTATTAAGTCGATATCTAATCAACCAATATATATAAACATAATAACACGACTTGGAAACTAAATTACCAATTCCGTTTCCGTGTTTAGGTAGATAAACTTGTAGACTAGTCTATACTAAATATGCATGCTTGACGTACTAGTTGGCCTACATAAGCGCAAACGACACATGTTTTCGGGCAAACGGCGTTGTGGATGTCCTTTTCCAAATTTCTGCAATTGAGAGAAATAGAATCATGGTAGTAACCCGCATTTTTTTAATCCCTTTCATCATCTCAAATAGAGATATTCTAGTGAAGCAGTCAAAGACGATGCATTAAAAAATCTTTATGGGATGGCAGATGATCCCCCACGTCGAGATGCTTCCTTCAGTGACCAGACCATCCAATGTTCATCCACTTAACGATGGGACGCACCTCAACATGTCAAATTAAAACACGTTTGTCGAAAGTCTCCATCCTGAAAGGCCACTTACCATGACACAGATTCTACACGTAAATAAACAGTTAAGAATAATTAAATCTCATTGACTCGTACTATTTCTCATCCAAAAATGAGATCGCTCATTCAGAATTTAAAATAAAAACCCGAATAAATACAAAACTCAAAGAAACACACAAAGTTTAGGATAGAAAAGGAATAAATAATTTGATGTTGCTCAAGTGTGTTTAAATTTCTAGACGATACTGTCTTATATAGGCAAGACGAGAGATGTTCTCTGACAAAAATGGTGCTCATTGGGCCCCATCAACCTTTGTCCTTTGATATCTCTTGTCTACCTTTATAACTCATATAGTTCAATAATGCACACCTTTAAGTCAGTGTGTGCATCTTTACAGCTAAGGTGCACCGAGGACATACTTATCTTACTTTACAGCTAAGGATATGCTCAAAGGACGGCTCCCCGGGACTCAATCCTCTTAATCCTTTATTCCTTATGGGCCCACCATACTTCACGGGTGGACTGCTTTAATATCGTGGCCGATCCTTTGCAATCTT
>JBBUKS010000044.1:3643126-3655104 GCA_038050645.1 Hedychium gardnerianum
CAGATGATATTGTTTTGGTAGATGAAACACACGAAGGAGTAAATGTTAAACTAGAATCTTGGCGGAAAACACTATAAGGGAAAAGTTTTAGACTTAATAGAGTAAAAATAGAATATATGAAATTTAAGTTTAGCAATATTAGACGTAATAAGACAATTGTTAAGATAGGAGAAGACGAGTTGTCTCGAATTGAGAACTTTAAGTATTTATGATCATTTTTGCAAAACGATGGAGAGATTGAGAGAGATGTTTTATATATAATACAAGCAGAATGGTTGAAATGGTGAAGAGCGTCGGGTGTTTTATATGATCATAAAGTACCTCTAAAACTTAAATGAAAGTTTTATAAAATGATGATTAAACCTACTATATTATATGGCGTTAAATGTTGGGCTATGGCTCGAGCATATGAGTAGAAGATGAGAGTTGCAGAGATGAGGATATTAAAGTGGACGTGTGGGCATACAAGGATAGACAGAATAAGAAATGAGAGCGTTAGAAAAAAAAGTCGGAGTTGCATCTATCGAGGAAAAACTATGAGAAACACGTTTAAGATGGTATGGACATATACTTAGACGACCAATAAATGCTCAAGTTAGGCGATGTAAAACTATAACAAATACGCACATCAAACGAGGAAGACCAAAAAAGATTTGGTTAGCAACAATAAAATAAGATAAAAATTATTTAAGTATCGATGATGAAATAGTAGGGGATGATTCATATAGCCGACCCCATCTAGTGGGATAAAGCTTGGTTGTTGTTGTTGTTGTAGTAGAAGTGGAGAGTAAGAATAGAACACATTCACTTCAAGAGAATCTATTCTTTAAGATTTAACAAAAATTAAAACAAAAAAAGGTAAAAGAGGCCATCCTTTTGATGATATGTCAAGATGGAACCCCTCTTTGAGAATTCTATTAAAAGGGAGCAATTTTCTTTTCTTTTCTTTTTTGACAAAACTAGATCAAAGTGAAGACAAGTGGCACATGATATAGGATCCCATTATCTATTGTTCTGTACAACATAAGGGAATGATCTAGAATCTTATCTTAAATATGGAAATGATCTAAATAAGATTCTTCGCCATCATAAATTAAAGAGAATTAATCTGACTAAAAGAAATAATATCCAGTTACCAACTGAACATGCACAAAAATATTGGATAGATAGAAAAGAAAACACCTAGGTGAAAGACATGACTTGATTTAACACTTCATTGAAGAATTGAAATTTGAAGCATGTCAAATTTGTGCAGATTCAATCAGATCATGTAAGTGTGGTAGCACAAGGTTGTTGATCGATATTATAATTACATGGAAACTACTTATCATGTAATGGAAATTGAAATATAAGGAGCATGCTATTATCCAGAAAAGATATCAATAGACAGGTTAGCTTCTACTGAGTTTGATTGGATGAGTGCTAATCCCAAAAATTATAAAAGCAATTAGAGAAAGCTCAATTTTTTTCCAGTATGGGTGAGCAGATTGGACTGAACAAGTAGAGACCAAGTCCATCACATGGACTGACTTTAACTTAGTTGAGTGCTATTTTAAAATACTGAGACTAGTGCAGAATTTAGCATATAATCTCCTATTCTAGTATATCACACTATGTTTGTCTCAGTGATCACTTATCTAAATATCTAAAGAATATTTTTTTTAAATATCAAAAAATACTAGAATCTATTAAACAAACTTCAAATGTCTCCTATAAGAACCAAATAATCATCTTTCCTTGACACTATTATCCTGCGAACATGCAGGCATAATTTTGCTAATATATTGCAGTCAGGACAAGTGCCTCAAATTTGATTAATTAAACCATTCATTTTCAAGTACCAATCAAGTGATAAACTAAGGTAGGAACTAATCAATCTCTTGAACCTCTATGCTTCACTTCTCTGTTCAATTTTAACTACCTAAAACTCATTGGCTATTTTATCACCTTGTATTTGAGGTGAATGTTTGTCAAACAACCAATTAAAACAACAAAATAATAAACTGTCACTGGAATAAAAAAAAAGGCAAGATACTATTTACCTGAGATAGCAAGAACTTCACCAACATCTTGAGATGAAAAGCTTAATCCTCCATAACTTTTATCACTAACAGCCCATAAAGAGAATATCTGAAAATGATTCAATACACCCATGATAAGAAAACAATTTGAGAAAAAAGTGACATCCCTAGAATTATATAAAATAACTAGTTTGGAAACACATAATCCAACAAATTAACCAATAAATGAAAGAAAATAATAGAAAACCAACACCTCATGTACAGACCAAAACAAGCAAGAAGTATTTGTACAAGAGTGACAGCAGACACAAAATGAGAATACACACAATAAAAGAGGCAAGAAGAAAAAATGTATTGGTTAATTTGTTGAGGAAACCTAGCAATCCAACATCTCGTGTATATTAAGTGATTTAGAATCTTATGCACTGACCAAAACATGCAAGTATTTGTACAAGTGGGAAAACCAACACACAACAAGAATACACACAATAAACTCGTTTTCCTTTTTTTTTTTTTTAAGTTATGCATGTACCAGACAAGCATCACGTTCCTATTATATGATTGGCATGATTAAATCTCTGCATAGTTATCAGTTTGTTGCTTTTCTATGAAATTTTAACATGAACAACTGTCTTGAAAAGTTTAGCCTCCACTTATTAAGCTTGATGCAATTTTTTTATCTCTTGTAAGAACAACCTGAACGTGCCAACAAAGACTTGTTCTTCCCAATCAGGCAGATTTAAATCTAATCATCTTTCTAAGAGTAAATTTGAGCACATTTCAACAAATTTAAACCACTAATTTACAAAGAATAAAGATAAATTATTGATTGTACAAAATAACAAACATTCATGGTAATCATCTAGATTTCCAAATTTTTATATTATATGGTTATCATAATAAAATGTTTTGTAACAAACTTTAGTGTCCAGCTTAAAGCAAATATTTGGTAACAAACAGAAAGAAAGTAACTGGAAATTTGATATGCACCATTAATTTTAGTAAATTTATGTGAAAAAAAAAATTCATAGAGCATGTAACAAGCATAGTAAAAATTTGAAAAAAAAAATAGAAGCAGTTGAATGTCAGAAGTGTCACCTCAGTGTAAGCCATATCATGAAGTGAAAAAATACAATAGACAATGACAGATGACATTAATGGCCAATTCTTAAAAAGGCTCTTCTTTGGATGTGAATCTTCTTTTTCACATTCATCAACATATACTTTGACATCAGTGCTAAATGGAGAAGACTCCATATGTTCAATTGTCGCGTCCCCCAATTTGTATGAATCATGTTTATGCACTGTTTCCTACATAACCACATCAATAATACTGTCAGTTCAGCAAATAGATGAAGTTATGTTTCATGCTAATGGTTTAATGGATTAGTCACTAAGAAAAATAAATTAGCTGAAAGAATAGAAGGATACTTCTGCACACAAAATATCATGGCTAAGAGTACGTAATTAAGGATCTCTACGTCCATTAACACGTGGAAGTCATAAAATTAGAAGAGACCAATATAACTTAAACCTTCCAAGAACAAAATATATAGAACAAAAGATTATTTGAGCCAAAATTATTTTAGGTTATGTAAGTCAATAAGATTACTTCAACACTATAATGAAAGCAAGCTTTGAAATCTCAAACCTTGCTAGAGTTTATTTTTTGCTACAAAAGGAGATAGAGAAAAAAAACAGACAACTACATATCTGGGACATCTAGGGCAAGGTTTAAATTATCATTCATGTAGAAGTTTCCATCTTGACCAAAATGGTATAGTTTCAACATAATACCAATAGACATGATTGGCACAGGTGGCACAAAAAATTACCTATGTTGATTAGTATTGTATTTCGATCATTTATCAAAATGATGCATTCTAATCATGTCGTCGGGTATTGTGTCAGATTCCAAATCATGAATGAAATACTCTCATAGCAAATAGTCTAAGAAAATGCCTTTAAATCTTTCTGTATATATACAATGGATTCAAACAAATTATTTAACCAAAGAGATATATAAAAAGACGATGGAATAAATTAAACAAGTATGAGAGAAGTCGGAAATGGAGTCCAATTACATGAGATGAATATAAGGACAACAACTTTGGTAAATGTAGTCTGTAAAGATTTGACACAAAAATAGAGGTACCAATTAGGATAAGTCGGCCAATATTGTAGGTCAAGTTGTGATCAACATAGAATAATTAGTCGACTTTTTTTGAGCTCTAACACTAAACTTGTGCCAAAATCAGCATGACTAAAATTGACCTAAGCACGATACACGATGTACCCACAAGATAGCCTAAGAATGGGTATATTGACCTTCTATCCCAAAACAGCAAAAAAATAAGAAACAAAGATAGAGGTATAATGATTATTTGGTTAGAAAATTTTAGAATTCACTTTGAATTTATAAAAACATAGAAAATTAATCAAATTTTCCTATGAATACCCCACTTTTCATTCATCTTTAATGATCTTCATCTAATTACAATTTTTATTTCCAACTCCTCATCCATCAAATCATCACTAATTACTCTTCCTCTTTGTTAAAGTGGGTATAATCTACTATTCTAATTTTTATATTTTTTTCAAGATTTTAAGTGTATTGTAAATATTATTTATTCTAATTTATTTATTCTTTCTTTTAAAAAAAATAGTTGTACTTGGCCCTTTTTTAAAATTGAATCATGGAATTTTAGTGTTTCTAAATGAAGTCAACTAAATAATGAAAAGTAATAATATTTTCTAAAACAATTATTGTTGGAACATTGATGGTTTGGCTAACTTTCTTTTCTCTTCAACAAAACCTAAATACAAAGTTAAATTGCAAGTATGTGTCAACAATATCAAGTGATAATATGCAGTGTAATTAATAACAAAAAAGAAATGTATGCTAAACAACTGATATAATATCATTAAGAGATCTTCCTCCTACTCCAAATAACCCTAAATCCACTCATTTAAATGAGTTGATGGAGTAAGCCCTTACAATAAGTATGAGAGAACACTAGAACTCCTAATAATGACAAGCTTGATGAGACTTCTCATTGGTCAAGTCAGCCTTTGGTCTAGACTCCTCTTTAAATTAAGAAACCTTTAAGATAGATACCCGATACCAAAACGAACCATGGAGTCTTTGTCCATTTCTCACGACCTATCTTGGTCATCTTGGGAGAACTCCCATCATCATTGTTAGAAATTTTCTAACAAACAATTACAATCTAATACAAAGGAAAAGCTTCTAGATGCCCTCTACAAGCAAGCACACTCTCAAAATCATCAATCTCTCCTTAAGAGATAAAATGAAACACAAGGAAGAGAAGAGAGTAACCCATAGAGCTGATGAATAAATCAAAACTTTAATCCTGATATAAGTTCTTGGATATGTTTTGGGCACAATAGCAATGAAGCATGGTCAAAATAAGCTATAAATAATATGGATATATGTCCAAAACACCATCTAAAAGCTTTACATACTATGGTCTAATGTTCACTTATATAAGACTAACTAAAAATGACTAATCTAATAGAACAAAAACATGGTCCATTAAATATTCAAAATATATAAACATAATATCCATGGTTTAAAATCTTGACCCGTATCAAGTTTTCGGTTCTAGACCGAAACAATACGATTTTGATACCGTATTGTGTCATCCTGATATGGTTTCGGTATTTTTTAAATATAAAATATATTAACTAAAAATAAAAAATTTAATCTAAAAATTTAAAAAATAAAAAATAAAATATTTTTTTTAAAAAATAAATATATATATATATATATATATATTAAATTAATGGGATGGTTTTATCAGGGTTAAATTAAGTCTATTTAAATTATCCCTATTATAGCTAGGAGTTGATTGAAATTATTAATCTAAGTTTTATTTAATTAAAAGCTAATTTACTACCCCTTCATGTCCACACCGCCAACTACCGTGAGGGTCGCGCGAGCCTCGTGGCCGCGGCGACTGCAAGGCCTCAGGACCTCGGGCGTGTCGATCAACAAGCAAAACAAAATGTTTCGCCCGTACAAGGCAGTTCGGCACGAGATTTTAAACCATGGTTATATCCAATATTAATATTCTAGTTGATTGAAAAGAGTTCCAAGTTGTCTGTCGTCTCCTAGTCGACTGGTCAAATAATCTTGTCAACCACAACTCCAATAAAAATATTTTGTTCTCCAAAACTAACCTTCTTGTTGAATGAAATAATTATTCTAATTGGGTATCACTTTAATCCAATCTAGGCAGCCTTTAGTTAGATTGTGAACTCCTTAAATTACCCAATAGTTCAAGACCTGATCCATTGATAAAAACATAACTCAGAAACACACCTAAATGACAATACTTAAAAATAATAAGCTCTAGGTACCATAATGTTTACCTACGTTATCAAATATCAATATAATCAATCTACCTAAAAAAGATCCATAATCACGACAACACATTCCGCATGAGTATTTGGGTCCTTTAAGTTTGACAATTATACATGAGGTTGAAAGTCTTCATGACTTTGCACTCGAACCATAAAATGCATCATCTAAGTTTAGTCACCTTAAACTCTAAACTACTCTCACACACTTAAGTAAATAATTAAATGTCAATGACAAACTTAAATCTCATTGCCAAAGTATCAAAAAACTATAAGAGAAGAACCATTATCTTAATTAATAACAACATTAAATTTCCAATAAGGCAAAACATCAACAAAGTGGAATCTATTTTCATTATACGGAATTGATGTTTTACGTTCTCCATTTACTGCAAAATGTTGAACATCAATAATTCACTAGAGAGTGTTGACAACAAAGGAAGGGGAAGGCAATTTGCAAATTCCAAATAATTTATATGAAGTAGTTCTAAGACTCCAACTAGCAAAGAGTATGTTGAAGTTGGACATGAATAAAATTTTCATTCACATTTTCCAATATGCAAAATTAGTATCATCATAAATTGGAGGATGAGTAATGGAATTTCCCTCTCGACAATTTGTTATTGCTTATAGATACCCAATAATTTGAGTGAGATGCTCTAAGTATCAAATGGAAGCAATTTGCTTTGATACCACTGTAGGATTGAATAACATCGAGTAGAGAAGGTGAATAAATAGTTATTTTTCTCGCAAATAAAAAACTCAATTTAAATATCAATAACATGTATACGTGTGTGTTAAGATCAGAGTCATAATTTCATGAAATGAAAACAAAAATAACAAAGAATAACTCAACACAAACATATGAATTTAACATGGTTTGGAACACTAAGTTCCTATGTCCATTGCCATGGCACTTCATTGTGACAACCCAAAACAAAAGGCGCAAAAATACTACTTGGCACAAGGCAATAAGGTGAGGCTCTACAATTTCTTCGTATTAGACCTCACAATAATGAACAATCAACACAAAAAAGATCCCACTAAATATAAGAAAGAGAAGTAAGTTTCTCAAGGAGAATAAGAAATAAGTACAAAAAAATTAAGTTTCACCCTACAAAATAAACATCAATACGAACGAAACAGTCAAAATGTATTGTTCCACTAAATTACCAAAACTCGATACCACTATGCACAGACAATATCTCCTTCCCATGTTTCATCTCCTTCCTCCTTCAACCTCCAATCCATCACCGACACCATGTATCAATATGTCAGCACAATACCAAAACAGTATCATTCCAGTTAAAGGTTGAAACTTTGACACGGTGAGATTTTGAACCTTGAATCATCATAAGATTTTGACCTTGAAAAGCACTATATTTTCTATAATGAGAATAATAGTTTTATCTAAAGATGAAATACCCAAGGATTTTTAGAAAAGTTTATCCAAATATGGTCGAAAATCTTTTTCATAATATGAATTTCATATGAGAATGATGACTTTTCCTAGATAGAATATCCAAAGGTTTTATAGAAAAGATGTTCTGAAGTTAGTAAAAAATCTGATCTAAACAAAGATCATTTTTAGTCAACTAAGCAAATTTTTGTGCCGACTAAAGTCGAATATAAATGTCCATTGCAAGCTAGAATTCAAATTTTGTTCTCTCATTGAAAAGCTTAACTAAAGTGTCCTTTTTTTCTACTAACCAAATAGCCCTAGTGACCAACCTTTAGTTCTAAATCCAACAGAGAGAAAAATTTGATTGACAAAATGTTTTGGTCAACTACTCTCCATTAAAGAGTAAACTTTGGTGCCTAAAATAGTGTAAGTCACCTAAAAATTTATTACTTAGATTCTAGTTCCTAGTGTTCCCAATTTAGTTGATTGAACAAAAGTTTTAGTCAACCAAATGTGATACAATGTGGAGACTAGTTTCTATTTCATCTTTGATTGACCAACATAAAGTATTGGTCACTTAACCTGAAACACCCAAAATACCTCTTTAAAGCTCCTAAAGAATTCTAAGACACTCCAAAAACACTTAGTAGTGTATTTGTTCAAATCTGCAACATGGGTCTAAAACTCCCTAAAATTAAACATGAGTGGTTGTCGATATTTAGTTTTCTATTTAGCATAGAAAACAAGGAACTTGACCAATACCATTCTAGATGTGTAATGACTTCAAGAATAAGCTTTCTAGGTAAATATAACTGATTGTAGATGCTTGTTTTAGGTCTACCTATAAACTCAAAACAATATCAACAAGATGAAAATTTTAAGATGCTTCACACTTGTCTTTAAGTAGGTTCATTCAAATTTAACATAATATCCAAGATAAACATTGCATCGAAGACAAAACATTGTATCCAAGACAAGGTCATTAGTCCAAACTAAGTGACTCAAATTGGTTGTCAAATATCAAAACCACTTGATCAAACAAATAACAATTGTTGGAACCAGATTCTTCAACAAGTTTTATGTGTCTCAAGCTATGATTAACAAACCGGGATAGAAATAGTGTCATGCCACCTATAAACACCCTTACCTATCACAAAATGCCTAAAGATTGTTTTGATTATTTATTCTTAATTATTTCCAAGTACCCCTTTGCTCTCTGGAGCGACAAAAATGATCCCATAGCAATTATCAAATGGAGCACATTGCTATCTAGTTCTAAGCATCACCATAACCAAGAAGACTGCAAAGTTAATGTTGAAGGATTCAAAGTTCATTTACAAGAATCAGAAAACCACACATACTAAGAACATTCAAGAATGTAGTTCTCTCATAAGCATATTATTTTGTAACATATCAAAAACTGGAAGTTTTAACAATCCCATTTTCATTAAATATCTTTCTTAATGTGTGTATTCATAAGACAAAGAGTAGTTGATAAGTGTAGTGTCAAGGACAAAAGTTTCTTCTTCATTGACTTTTGGTTCAAGTGATGAGATGATAAAGATGAAGGTTTAACTGACAAAATATGGTGGGAAAATTTTTTGTTTGCAAAACCTGGTTACAATAGTTACTAAAAGTTTGTTCTCTAAAAAGAGAAAGTTGGAAAGTTTATAATAAGTATAATCAAGTAACTTACAGGAAGCCACAAAGAAGCTATAAAAACTGCAGCTGCAAAGACTGATATACAAAGACAAGGCAAGAAGTATGGGAACCTACAAATATCAAACAAACAAAACTTACAAATAAAGGCATAGCAGTATATAACTTAGAATGGATCAGAACTAGTACCTTCCAAATAAAGAATCTTGTGAAAATATCTCAGGATATTTTTCTGCAGGCTGACAGACATCAAAAAAGAAAATAACAATAATATGAATTACACAATATACTAGTATAATGTTGATAAATATGTTTTTTATAAAAATAAATCATAATCCAATTATTGGGCTTAAATCCATTCATATTTGGGATCATTTTTCATATGAGTGGACAAAAATAAATACAGTTAAGGTATTGGAGTTCACTTATTGGTTGTCAACCCATTAGTTGTATTGGCAAAAGATCTTTATGTCATGCCAATTTCAAACTTCGAGACATGCTTGGCATGGTTTCCATTATGATACCACACAAATAAACCATACCACTCAATACTATTACTATGATATTTTAACAAGATGACAACAATCAGATGGCAATCTCGGTAACATCTACACTTGTAAATTGGGATCAAAATAATTGAACCAGAATAAGGATTGTCTCACATGGCATATTAAGAGACCTAAGGAAATTTCCTTGATATTTGATTCCTCTATTTCCTCCCAATGTGATTCTCCCTTTCCAGTTAGATACTCGAGATTGGCTGGGTCTAATTCAAAGAATATGTTGCCATTTAGCTCCACTCAAAGTATTGTTCATCTCCTTGGGCTTCTATCTTTAGATCCTTTTGCATCAAAAACCACTAGTTACTACCAAGGTTTAAAATTTCGACCATGCTGGAGTTTCGATATGACCGAAATGATATGGTTTCGGTACCATATCGTACCGATACTGTTTCAATACTTTTTTTAATATAAAATTTATTAATTAAAAATATTTTTATTAATATTTGATCGTTGTAGATGTTTCTTATTGAGTTATATTTGAGATGTTGAAAGTTGAGTTTATGTTTTGATCTTATCTTATAAAATGTTAATCGATTTAAGTTAACTGAAGTCCATCAAAAAGGTTTAAACTATATTTAATTTAGATTACTTTGATCAATTTAAAAATCAATTAAATTTTTATATAAAATAATTTAGTTTATTAGTAGTAATACCTTTTATAAAGTTAGAAATTATATTATATTTAATTTTTTTATCTAAGAAGGGAAAAGGATGACCATCTTTAAAGAGGTTAAGAGTTTTTTTTCCCTCTATTTACCTTAAGAGGTATTTTTTTCTCTTTATTTATTTTAATGGAGAAAAAAATAATGAATGAATGAGGAAAAAAATTAATAAGGAAGAAAAAATTAATAGAGAAAAGAGAAAAAAAATAAGAAGGAAAATTTTAATAGGGAAAAGGAAATACCTGTTTAAAAAATAAAAAATAACCTTTAAAATAAAAAAAAATTAAAATTAAAATTAAAAATCATGATGGCTGCCGCTAGTGCCCCGCCCTCGCAGAGCCGTCGCGAGGGTCGCAGCGGCCTCCGCGCCCCCATGTAGACCACCGCGGGGGTCATGGTACCCTTCGCGACCTCACGAGTCGCGAGATCACGACAACCTCGCAATCACTGTGCCGATACGGTGTCGGTCAACGGGTAGAATAGTAAATTGTGCCCGTGCTGACTAGCACGACATGAAATTGAAAATCACAGTTGCTACTAGTCTCAAGCTTCCCCTTCTTGAGCAGAATCTAAAGTAGATAGGTAGAGATAAGTGTCAATTACTTATGCACACCACTGCTCTCCATAGGACATAGAGCAGCAAAACAAGTGGTAAGAAATTTGAGGGTCAGCCATCTCTGGCATACCTAGTGGGAAATAAACGACGACATTTCCAATAGACACCTCACATACAATAATTTCTTGCCTAACTCTGATCTCCTGTGGAATCAATGGAGCCATAACCTCTCTCAACCATATACTTCTCCATCCCTCTACTAGTATTTAACACCTCATCTGTTATATATTTCTTCATTTTATTTAATCCATTCAATGCATTCGACAACACCTTTTGTCTTATTTTCCCTGAAAATTTGGTAATTTTTTACCTTCCTTTTGTAAAGTTTTTCTTCACGATATGGAGAAAAACAACCATAAAAGAATATTTTTCCATCAGTTCATATATATGTTATGCTACAAACTGTGACTAAAATTTATTTCCTTTTAGGGGAGTCCATATAAGGGGCATGATGTCTTCCATGCTAAGAAATGTCCACAGATTAGACGAAGGACAGACAGTAAACATAGCATTTAATAGTGAAGATTGGTGTAGCAAAATCTGCTTATACAGTGTAGCTTATATAAAAGTTAGGCTTTGGTAGAGGCAGTTTGGGCCAAGGTTTAAAATCTCGACCCGTGTCGAGGTTTCGGTTTTGGATCGGAACGATACGATTTCGGTATCGTATCGTGC
>JBBUKS010000044.1:3655204-3688088 GCA_038050645.1 Hedychium gardnerianum
ATCATAATATCCATTACAAACAAAAAGTAAACATAACAAAATATAAAACACCAAATCCATCTTAAACAAGTAAAAAAGTCATTTTTAATTTTTTGCAATTGAGCCCAAACATATCCGGAAACATGTCTCATCCGTGTCCTAGCCGTATCTGACTAGTCAAACTTTAAAAAAGTCAATGACATGGATTTTGTCGTATCCGACACGCGTATTTGCGTGTCATGTCCGTGTCCAACACTTCAAAAAAAAAAAAAAATTGGAGTGTCCATGCTACACAGTATGAATCTTAATTTAAAGATTGATGACCATTACCTATAACTTACAAAGCACAACAATTACAACAATAGCAGCAAAAATGTGATGTTCAAAATCCAGGTGACAAGGTAACTGATATGTTTCCATCTGAGACATTACTATCACATGAGTCAACATGTTACAAGCCTTATGAAGATTATATAATCATCTACATATACATGGTAGGTAATTTGAGCTCATCTAACTCTCTCTGGACTCTCAATTGAATCCAAGAAGCATTTTATGAAGTTCTTATGTCTTATAGGATTTTTTGCAATTGATATACCTACAGATCTTCCTAGAAAGTGGTTAATGCTCACTGAATTATATAGAATGCTTAGGCATAGCATAATTTTTTTTCTTGCCCAACAGTGTAATAAACAGAGTAAAAACCGTTTGCTATTTTAGTGTTATTGGTTGTGCATTTTAGCAATTATCATCAGAATATAGAATGTGTCCTTTTCCATGCCTATTAGCTACCGAATACATCACTTGTCTGTCACTTACAAGACAAGTTGTCAGACGATATACTTTATTTTAGAATCACCACTAAATCATCTCAGATGCAAAAGGTCAGGAGACCATTCATTTTAAAATATTACCACTGTTTCACCTTTGCTTGTTTTCCACTTAATACAGGATGCTCTAATTTGCAGCTTAAGAGATGTCTAATTCTGTCTATAGTAGCAAGCTATATTTTCCACCATTTTGCCTCTGAAATATTATCTTGTTTCACAATGTAACAGCTATGCAGAAATGGCATTACTGGCCTGGGATCTATCTTATGTTTAACAAACTTCTTAGCCTTCCTCCACCTCCCCTAGCTAATTCTGTTTATTTTGCATGTGTTGAATTATAGTTCTCATATGAGGATATCGAAACCAAACCATTTTAAATGCATGTTCTTTTCTTTTCTTTTTGTTATTTGTTGTAGCTGATCTATTAAGTGCATGAGTGGGGACAATTCCTTTATTTCATCTTTTAATAACCCTAAAACAATCTTACTCTCTTAATCTCGTTGACTATTTCTCCAACTGCTAATAACTTGACTTATAGACTATCCACAATGTTTCTTTTCAAGCTAATGTAATTGGTGGCTTTTTAATTCTTACCATGGTTTTTAGATGCATTTCCAAAGCTTGAGTTAAGTTTGTCTCTGTTTTTGCTCTCGTTATTTTAATAATTTCACAAGTGCACATACAGTGTGTGATAGCACTAGCGAAATCCATCACGAGCATGCCTATTGGGTGGATATCTCTCTGTTTCAGAAAAACTAGAATATTGATTTTGGTTGCAACTCTTGCAATGGGGAATGTTCTACGTTTCCTATTATATTAACTTGGTTCCTTATTATATCTTTATTGGTCACCTCAAACTGTATGTTCTTTTTTTACAAGGTTAGTTTTTGCGCTGTCCAATAGAGGGCATGTATTATTTAATAGGTACCATTCAAAGTCCTGATAAGCAAGGTTTAAAATCTCGACCCGTGTCGAGGTTTCGGTTTTGGATCGGAACGATACAGTTTCGGTATCGTATTGTGCCGTGCCGATATGGTTTCGATATTTTTTAAATATAAAATATATTAATTAAGAATAAAAAATGATCTAAAATTTCAAATATAAGAATAAAATTAAAATATTTTTAATATATATATATATATATATATATAATTAATAGGATAATTTTATTATGATTTAATTAAGTCTATTTAAAATATCTCAACTATAGCCGGGAGTTGATTGAAATTATTAACGAAAGTTTATTTAATAACACTGTTTGAACTGTTGCTCCGCGGCGGACTCGTCGCCAGAGTCCCGCAACCGCGGCGGACTCGTCGCGCGAGCCCCGCTGCCACGGCGGACTCGTCGCACGAGCCCCGCGACCACGGCGGACTCGTCGCGCGACGCCTCTGAGACCGGCGGCGGGGTTCGCACGATGCCTCTGAGGCCAACCGTGAGCCTCAAAACCTCGAGCGTGCTGGTGCCGGTTTCGGTCTGCGGGTGGAACGGTATGTTTCGCCCGTACCAGGCAGTTCGACACGAGATTTTAGTCACTGGTTTGGGCAGAGTGGACAGGCACAACATCAAAGAGATTCATGCATAAGCATGGACTATGAGAAATAGCACAACTCATTGTTTTCTTACGCTACTTACTATGCACAATGTGCAGACCAAATTGTGATTGTGACTTATGAGTAGAAATAGGGTGGCATGTACACAATAGCAAGGTGGTGCAAGGCTGGAAGCATCACAGATACATAGAAGGAGAATTTTTCTCTGTTCTTTTCTTACTAAACCATGTAAACAATACCCTTCTCATATAGGAGCTTGAGGTCACAAAGATTGCTTGATCATCACCCTTAGTTTCTTTTAATTATTCTCCTAAACAAGTAGAAAAATAATTCAATTTTGATTTTACCAAAAGAGCATGTAGAGAATATAATTATCTCAAATATTGAGACGAATTAGATGTGACATGTTTATCACATCAATCATGATATATAGATGTTTGTCCACCATGATCACACAACCTCAATGCTCAGAATATACAATAAGTCTCCTAAGCCCTTAATCTGAAAGTGCTAAAAGAAACCTTTCAACCTTATGAGTCTTGTAGTGTGATCACCTAAGATGATTATATAATCTGTATAAACAATGATGATGAAAATTAGCTTCCCAAATTGAGAGGTGATGTGAAACACTAATGATCCATAACACTTGTTGATCATGCAAAAATATATAAGAATATAATTGAATTTCCTAAAACAATTCTTCAAAGACTGCTTCAGTCCACATAAGAAATTCTAAAGTTACATACAAGAACATTCTCCCATGACCAATAAAACCAAGAGGTTTCTAAAACAGGGAGCAAATGGAATGTGTCCACGCTAAGAATAATGAAGGAGGTGCGCCGCTAGGAAGAAAGACTTATTAATAGTACACATCTATAGATGATCCAAGTAGGGGAAGAGTCGCAGTACACAGATGTAGCTTGGTCAGGTTAAGTCATGGAGATCTAATAAAACTAGAATTAGGGATGTGATACCATGTGAATTATGGAAAAAAAAAAAGATAATTATCCCTGAGCCCTCTACCTATATGTGTTACAACAACCAAGCCTTTATCCCACTAAGTGAGATCGGCTATATGAATCCTTCTACGTCATTTAGTTGATCCCCTATTTTATCTTCATCTATATTTAAATGAATTTTATCATATTTATCATTGTTAAGCAAGCCTTCTTTAGTCTCCCTCTTCCTCGATTAATATGCAAATTTATCATAGTCTCACATTGCCTAACTGGGGCATCTATTGGTGCTTAAGTAAATGTTCATACCATATTAAACGCATCTCTCGGAGTTTTTCCTCAATAGGTATAATTCCGATTTTCTTCATAATATTCTCATTTCTTATTGTCCACCCTTGTATGTTTGCATATTTACCTTGTTCTCATCTTTGCGAATCTCATCTTCTACTCGTATGCTCGATTCATAGCCCGATTGTCATTTTGTAAAACTTCCTTTTAAATTTTAAAAGTACCTTATGATCACAAAGAAAACCTCACGCTCTCCTCCATTTCAGTCATCTTGCTTGTTTCATATTTAAAACATTTCTATTAACCCCACTATCATTTTGTAAAAACTATCCTAGATACTTAAAGTTCTCGGTTACAAGTAACTTATCATCTCCTATTTTAAAAATTATCTTGCTACATCTACTACTACTAAACTTAAATTTTATATATTTTGTCTTTACTTTATTAAACCTAAAGAGTTTTACTTTTAATATTTTTCGTCAAGATTAGAGCTTAGCATTTACTCCTTCACGTGTCTCATCGATCAAAACAATGTCATCTACAAACAATACACCATGGTAACTTGTCTTGAATGTATTCAATGAGTTCATATATGATTAGTATAAAAAAGTATGGATATAGACTTGATTCATGATGTAACCCTATCTATGGTTTAAAATTTCGTGTCGAACCGCCCGGTATGGGCGAAACATTTCATTCCACACACAGATCGGGCACACCCGAGGCCCCACAGTCACTGTGGACGTCGTGGACGCATCGCACGAGAGGCGTTGGTGGCGCAGAATAGGAAGGGGCAGGAAATTAGCTTTTAATTAAATAAAACTTATGTTAATAATTTCAATCAACTCCTAACTATAATAGGAAAATTTAAATAGGCTTAGTTAAATCCTAATAAAACTATCACATTAATTTAATATATATATATTTCTTTTTAAAAAATATTTTTTTTTTTATTTTTTTTATATATTTTTTATTTTTAGTTAATATATTTTATATTTAAAAAATATTAAAACCATATCGGCACGACACAATACGGTACCAAAACCGTATCGTTTCGGTCCAAAATCGAAATCTTGACACATGTCCAGATTTTAAACCTTATCTTAATAGGAAATATTTCAATTAATTTGCTCGGAGTTTTTACTTTTGTCATTACATTCTCTTACATATCCTTAATTATTTTAATATACGCTATACTACCTTTTTTATTTAGAATTCTCCATATAATGTTCCTCAGGACTCTACCATAAGCTTTTTCTAGGTCAATGAATACCATATGTTTGCTTCTTTTTACGATACTTTTCAATCAATTCCCTAAGAAGATGTATAACTTTTATCATTGACCTTTCAAGCCTAAATCCAAATTGATTTTTGATCATCTTGGTCGCCTTAATCTTTTTTCTTGACTTCACTCACTACTTTCTTGGCTTCATTCCTCTACCCGTATGTGTTAAATTAATAATATCTTCATCTATGCATTTTTACATAATCACAAAAAGGTCCTCCTTAATGTAAATGCATGACTTTGCTACTTTAGAATTATTGATTCATGCACTGCCCAAGCAATGTAGAAATGTCATAAATGATAATATTTAAAATAATATTGTAGTATCCAAAAATCATGCTTATTATCTCATAGTATAACTTATAGTGCACATAGCTTAACAGTTCCCTTTAGAAAATTCAAGTGATACATACTGCCAATGACAATAAGTATTTGGGAAAGTGGTAAACAAAACTTTGGCTTGGGCACTAAGATGCCCATAAAATTACATTAAAGCACCTGAGCAAAGAAGCCTCCAATAGCTGGGCCAATTATAAGACCTATGCCCCATGCTGTTGTCACCTAAAATATATAGTAATCATTAATAAGTTCCTGAATCATGTGCAAAGATACTTGATGAATCAAGAAGTGATAAAGAAACTACAAGTGATAATCCAAGAGCTTGATGTTCTTCTCTACAAACTTCTATAGAATATGCCTGAAACATAGAAAAACCAAAAATATCTCATTCGCAGTTTAGTTTTTAGTGAGAATTTATTTAACATAATGAAATCCATGAAGGTATTTCTTCATACATGCCTTTATTGGGCCAAGTAGACCATTTAGTGATCCAAGAAGAAATCTTGTTGTAATTGCCATCCAGTAAGTAGTACTCAGCCCAAAAAGAGTGTTGAATACTATCCTGAAGTAGCAAGATTTACAAATAAATGGAAGAAAAAACTACAAAGCAAAAAATAAAATATACCACCACAATACTTTCATGGTAGATGATGATCAGCAGTAACAAGATTAAGCTATACTAACACTGCAACAAGACTAATTGCTATAACAGGTTTTCTTCCATGTTGATCGGCAATTATTCCCCACAATAAGGAAGTCAATGCTCTTCCAAGCATAAACGAAGCTCCTTCAATTCATAATACAAACTTTCAGTGACTTCTATTGATGTTAAAATTAAATGCATCCCAATTTACTTTAATCAATCAATTGCAACATATTAAACAATCCCTTGTACAATTATAAGATACTCACCGACAAAACCTGCATAAAATCCAATATCTTCTTCTTTTTTGGTAACATGCAAGTCCCTTATCTAAGAGGAGAAACAAAAATGAAAGAAATTAAATCTATTTAATCTTATTCAGATGTGTACAGAGCATTTCTAAACTTATTCATCAATTACGTTCAACTATCCCTCATTAATCCCATGCTACAAATCCTCATTTTCTATTATGAGGATAAAGAATGTTTGTCATTCATATTATCAAAAGACTATTTATCATACATGCATATATCTAGGTGTTAAATCTAATCAATCCTCTATAAAAATTATGATGCCGATGTTTCTCATTCACTATATTAAACAAATAAGGTCACTCACAATTAAGAGATTAAAGAGGAAAAATAAAAGTCATGGTACAAGTGCTGATTAGGCACTTTTATTGCAGACACATTAAATATGAGAACTTGAATCTAGAATGGTCATTGAAATTGGTCCTGCTTCAACATCTTCAGATATGCAATGAATTCAAATTGCCACGAGTTTGAATTTTGATGATCATAGGCATTGCTTATATTACATTTATTTGGATGTTTCAATTTTAAATTACTCATAGAAATTTAATGTAAATCTTACATTTCGAGAATATTCAGAAGTATCCACTAAATTTAGTTAAAAAATATAGATGAAATTAGATTTCCTATTGTATAGTAAGAGGATAAGGATGATTAGCTTTGCCTTATTGATATAGTATCTACATTCCCTCTCTCTCTCTCTCTCTTTATATATATAACTTCTTCGCGAAACTTAGTTTTATATTATCTTTATGTGAGTTTTAGGTCTTGGACAACTTGAGATTGTTAGATAAAGGCGAATAAATATATTTCTCTTTTTGAAAAAAAAAACTTAATACAACTAACTCTAATTAAAAATTACACAAATAATTAGAATAAGTTTAGTGAAGCAATCATCATATCACCATACGAATAGCAAAAGGAGTGTCATGTATCCGGTGGAAGTATTGATTCTTGCAATGTCTTTGTAATATCAACCCCATAGTTTTCTAACACTCAAATTAAATAATCATCGCGATATATGTGGTATGCGGTATTGATATTTATTCCTCCACATGTCCATTAGCATGTGTTAATTCACCACTTGAATTGGACTTGAAATGCTACCATCAAAATGGGAACCAATATAGTGTCATGGACTTAATTTTAGCACCATCCACTCGTGCAACAGTTAAACAACTTATCCCTGTAAAGTCGCTAAGTCTACCTCGTTAGAGATCTACAAAAGAGAAGTTAAGAAAGATTAAGAGGGGTAAAGAGTCTTTACTATTCTTAAAGATGATTTACAAGTGAAGGAAGTTATTTATAGGCATCTTCCTCACAAATAGAGGCTGCGATAAATTTGATTTAATGGTGTATATTTATGGGTCTAGAAAGCTCTATAAAATATTTTCATGATGAGAAGATTTTAGAGAAATATTTAGAATAATCTCAAAGAAGAAGCTAGGAGAAAGACCATGAACCAAAACCATAGGTAAGAGTCAGCCAAAGGGGTGAAATAATAACCCCTCTTGGGAGCTTGAAATTCGATAGATTGTGACATTCTCCAGCCACCTAAGTCACCCCAAGCGTTTTCTTTCTTGTAGTGCTTGATATGCTCAGTGAATTGCGACAAGGCATCCTCTCATTCCCAACTCACCTCACTATCTAGTAGATTCTTCCAATTTATTTGGTGTAGTTTGGAAGCTCTCCTTTTAATTATCCTATCTGCAACAATGTATGCATCTTTATCGAAGGAGGTGACAATAGTTGTTGATGCATGATCAAACTTGTTTCTGATTAGGCCATCCTTGTCTTCGCGACAAGGCACTCATATGAACTTTGGCAAAAATTAAATTTGGTAAGATACCTTAACCACACATTTGATAACTGGGAAGGGATTTATCATATTTTGTTACCAGCCCCTGGTGCACTTTCCATATGGGCATAAATTGTTAGGGTAGGATTCTTGTTCACTTTCCATATGGACTTAAATTGTCGGGGTAGGATTTTTATAAGTGTCATGTTGTCTTCCTCGAACTCTACATATGGCCTCTTTGTATTTGCCTATTTCTTCATCTTCTTGACATCTTTGTCCAAATAAGCCCTCAAAATGATAGCTTACTAATGTGAGTCCTTGGCTAGCATGTTGGTTGTTCCTGTTGATGCAAGACTGCCCTAAGTGATTGAGTTCGACCTTGAATTTCGATGTTTGTGCAAAGGGTATAAGTTAGACGTGCATTTGTCTTTGATGTGTTTAAGTTATGTAGGAACTTGATGAGACACACATAGAGCTTGAGGAGCTTGTAACTCGATGAGGTTGAGTGTGGATGATGGCACAGCCAAAGCAACACGCTCAATGACTTGGAACTCCAATGGAATTTGAGAGAAGGTTGAATGAGGCCATCCGAGGTACCACAAAACAAGAAATATTAAGGTGGTATTAGAGTAGCTCGTGGAAAATGACTTAGCGTGACCAAGTTGGTTGGCTCAATGGCTCGAGATCTCCTAGATATAAGAGAAAAATGATATAAGACATCCGAGGACCGCAGGACAAGTAGCATCGAGGCATAGCATTGGTGGCTGCTGGAAGGCAAACTACGTAGGTAAGCTCTTGTGTCAACTATGAGAGTTGAGAGGCATATATCCTTAGGAGAGGGTAAATCTCAACTTAGGCAAAGGCTCGATTATTAAGATGATTATAGTTAGGGCTCCAGTCAACTAAAGATATTCCAATCAATTAATGAACTGAGTTGACTCAGAAATCGATTCAAGATGATCAGTCAACAAATAGTATATTTTTATTCGTGACTGAATCAACAAGGCAGTCATAGGAAACCTGGAAGGAATCGTTGTTCTGACAAAGATACACTACAACGATAAAATGGGTTTTTGTTTTGATAAAGTTACATTGCAACGATCAAATAACCTAAGGGTTTCATTGGAATAGTTGACTGATGGTGAAATCCAATTGCCTCAAGTAGTAATTGGCAAACAAAAGTCTAAAGTGATTGGGAAACGAGTGAAGATAGGAATCTTTGATGGATATATAAAGGGGACCAAGAGAGACGTTTGAAGGCTAGTGAAATAGTGATTGTAGAATCCTTTAAGCCTTGATCTATTGTACTCTAAATCTTTCCTCTCAATCTCCATTGTATAGTTCATCTTGTAAGAGGTTTATCAACCTCCGAAGGTTATCCGCGAAGGAAAAGATAGTGGGCCTTTGGGAGTGACTCGCCGATGAGTTATAGGATGTGAAGTAAGGCAAGGATTCCAAACAACATTACATTACCTTGTTAGCATTAGTATGCATTGACTTGCTTGATGTTTTTATTTCCACTATACTAATTATTTGTGTGACCTTACAAAAGCCTTAGCAAGAGTAGTATAAGTTTTATTTGTTGGTCAATTGTTATTCACTCCTCCTCCCTTAGCTATCCGACCATCTACTACACCGGCCCTAACATTCCCTTCATAAGTCGAGGCAATAACATTGGGTATCATAGGTTGTTGCCCAATCATAGTCTCAAATGGGCCTTTACCTGTTTCATCACTTTGCTATAAGTTATAGGAGAATTGGGATACATTTAGCAACTTTGCCACATGAGTGCTCACATAGTACCCAACGCTCACATAGTACCCAACACTCACATAGTGCCTTAAGTAAATCTCAAGTAGCTTGATATGCTTAGTTTTTCCATCACTTTAGGGATGGAAACTTGTAAAGAGATTTAAATCCATCACTAACAATTTGAAAAGCTAGGTCCAAAATCGTCTAACAAAATGAGATTTAAATCCATCACTAACAGTTTTTCCATCGTTTTATGGAGGTCCCCAAAACTTCATCACATTTCGAAGGAACAAGCATATTGCCTCATCTGCAGTGCAATTTGATGAGACGGAAATGAAACATTATGATACTTCCATACCCTTTGGACTTGGATACAATCATGATAAAATCCATTGAGACATTTTGTCATGACTGCTTTGGAATGGGTAGGGGCTCAAGTAGCCTTAGTGGGTGTTGCTGCTCCATCTTATCTGGCTGGCAAACAAAACAAATCTGTACATAAATCTCGATGTCATCTCACACTCATGGCAAATAATGTGTTCACCATAAGAGATAGGGTCCTTGCCATACCTGAATGACCAACCCACTTGGAATTATATACCCATGTAACCCGCATAACCAGCCCGCTTGGAATCATGACACTCGATAATTTCCTCCTACAACTTGTCATACTTGGGCAAAAAAAATTTGTTACATCATCTACCAAAAAGCGTCGTGTTTTTACATCTCTAGCTAACTTTAGCAAATTTTGGGTAAGGGGATCATGGTGTAATCCTTCTTTGATTCAGTCAACAAGTGTACCTTATGGTTGACTCATGCTAGCACCTTCATTTTCCTACTTAGTGTGTCGACCACCACATTAGTCTTGCCACGATTGTACTCGAATTGGTAGTCAAACTCGCTGAAAATCTTGCGACCGAGCTTGCTCAGGGTTGAACTTCTTTTGAGTCTAAAAATAACTTGTGGCAATGTTGTTTGTTAAGGGATAAAGTGAGAACTCAGCAGGTAATGATGCCATGTTCAAAGGCATTGTATAGAACCTCTAGGTGTCGCTTAACTTTTAACTTTCGAAGGCAATAGGGTATCCCTCTTGCATAAGTATTCCACCAATAGCAAATTCTAAGGCATTAGTGTGTTCCTCAAATGGTTTGGTATGATCGAGCAATACCAACATTAGTTCCTCCATGAAAGCCTTTTCAACTCCTCAAATGCTAGGTAGCACTTCTTTTCATTGTCATGAGCGATCTTTTTTTAGGAGATCAATCAAGAGCGTGGCTCTAGTAAAAAGCTCTCGATGAAACACAAATAGTAGTTTACCAACACAAGGAATGAGCTCAACTCTATAACCTTGGTGGATGGCTACTAGTCTTGAACGACCTTTACCTTGGTTTTATCTATTATGAGCTTCTCATTGCAAATTTTATAGTAAAAATACTCCGCCTCTTGTCAATTCTCGAGCTTAACATACAACTCATTCGCACGTTGCACTTAGAAGACTTGCTTAATGTGCTACATATGGTCTTCCAGAATTGTGTTATACACTACAATGTAATTTAAGTATACAACCACAAAGTGGACAAGATAGAGGCAAAAGAGCTTATTCATAAGGGTGCAAAAGGCAGCCACTATATTTGCAAGACCAAACGGCATAACAAAGAATTTAAAAGCATTGTACCTTGTTACACATGTTATCCTAGGTTCATCCTATGCTACAATCTATACTTAATAGTATCCTGACCGCAAGTCTAGTTTAGAGAAGTATCAAGCTTTCCCAACTGATTAAAAAACTCGCCTATTAAAGGGATAGGATACTTATTCTTGATAGTGATCTTGTTAAATACTCGATAGTCAAGCACATGCGGTGAGACCCATCCTCCTTATGCTGAAATAATAATACTAGAGTGTCAAAGGGAGTTTTGGATGGATGAACATAGCCTAGCTTTAGCAAGTCTTGTTTCTGCAACTCTGCTAACTCAGGAGGTGTCGTACTATAAAGTGTCATACGATAAGGTGTCATAACTGGTGGCTTAGTACTTGGCTCCAACATAATGTGGTGATCTACCTCATGCCTTATGGAATTTTTTGGAAGCTCTTGTACCATTACATCCTTGAATGCTTCAAGCATTATTGTATGGCCTCCAAAACTAGGTCCTTGGAGTTAGCAAGGAATTCCCCATCATTCAACTCCCAAATAGTGGCAAGATACCTTGGATCCGACTTCAACCCTCACTTAAATTATAGGGCCCACGGTGCCTTGGACTCAACCATGGTAGCACGCTCCATCCATATTACGCATGTCTTTTTCCTTGCAAGTGTGTTGAGAGAATTAGTAATTGGTGGAGAAAAAGCAAACACTTGGTCAAAGAAGCTGAATCGATTGGCACAATGGAGAAATTTAGGCTTTCACTCCATTCTTTAAGATAACCTAAATCAATTTAGAAATGTCAGTAATGGGCCTAGCCACCGAGTTTATGGCTCTAAGAGAGCCTCCATCACTAGTAATCTTGAGGCCCAGCTGTTTAGCTTTGTCTTCAGCAATGAAATTGTGACTTACTCTTGTATCCAGTAAAGCTCGAACCTTTTTTTCTATTAATAGTTGCCCTTACAAGCATAAGACCCTTCTTGGTCGAAGGAGTTATAATTTTAGCCTTAAGAGTGCTAAGTATTTAAAGTGATCTCATGTCAACTTGGGACTCTTCGGCATAGGGTTGGCTTTCTTCATGTTGGCTCATAATGGCATTGAGGGTTCATGCGCTTTAAGCAATCCTCATCAAATGTGGACCATAACAACTGAAGCAAGGCTTTTTAGTGCTATTACCATTGTTGGACTTACAATTCTTATGTCCACTCTTCTCTCCCCCACCTTTACCAAAGTTGAACTTACAATTCTTATATCTGTATCGGAGTTTCAGTTTATGAAGATATGGTTTCGGTACCATATCGTACTATGTCGATATGATTTCAGTATTTTTTAAATATAAAATAGATTAATTTAAATTAAAAAAAAAAACCTAATTATTAAATAATAATAATAAAATAATCATTTTTTAAAAAATGCGGGATCACGGCGCCCTGCAGTGTTGGTGTTGGGCAACCGACAGAAGAGTAATTTTGCCCATTTCACCCAACACGGTACGAAATTTTAAGCTATGCTTCCAATCAACTAGATTGAAAATAGTTGATTGAGAACACTTAAGTCTACTTGGAAATAGTTGGCTAGTGCATGGGGTGTTGCCACCATGAGATCTGGGGGTCAATTCCTAGCTAATAGCTAGGTTCGGGCTAGTAGTCACCCGTGATTTACCTCCCTTCACATAACCTGGGACGGGCTGTGAGGGGCGTCTGGGATGAGCGTTATCACCATTTGTCACCATCAATATCAATATTTAAATTTTAAACATCTAATCGACTAAACCACATTGGCAGTTAACTAGAATAGTCATTTTTAGTTTTGTTAAAGTGAATGATAAATCATGATATATAAGCTCTTTGAGATATTATTTTGGGTAGGATTTTACACAACCACATTTCAAATTTTGTTATAGATCATTGCTCTCACATGCCTAAACAATATCCAAGAACTTAGAACAAGATCATGGCTTCAATGAATTCATTCAAGCACTATGAGTAACACTATTCTCTTAGAAAAAACTATGAAAGTTTGTTTAAGCTCTCGTGCTTATCTTACAATTTTTGTGAGAATTTTGATATCTCATTTAGTTGTCAAATTTTCTAACTTATGGAAATTTTTTAGTTGGGTTAGCCTTTCTAACATACAAAGTATTTAGGGAAAAATTAAAAGGGTGGCCCAAATTATGCAAATCGTCAAAAAGGCACCCCCTTTTAAAAAAAAAAATCAAAAGGGCGCCCCATCAAATGCTTTGTACCCGAAATACCCATTATTCCAGCGTTGTTGTAGTAGCTACTCGATAGTTGCTACAACGTGAAAATTTAATTTTTTTATTTTAATTAAAATTACTATATACAAAATACTATTATATCAAAATATTTTTTATCAACTTGGTCAAAATTGTTTAAACTTCATCAAAATCACTTTAAGTTGATTAGAATTACTTTAAAAATAGTTGTAAAAGCTACTAAGTAGCTACTACACAGTACGCAATTATAGCTAAGCCCTAAATCCTAAACCCTAAAACCTTGAACCCCAAATCTTAAACTCTGAATACTATTTTATCAAAATACTATTTTATCAAAATACTATTTTATCAAAATACTTTTTACCAACTTTGTCAAAATTGTATAAACTTAATCAAAATCACTTTAAAATAGTTATAGAAACTA
Organism: Hedychium gardnerianum; assembly: GCA_038050645.1. Taxonomy (NCBI): domain Eukaryota; kingdom Viridiplantae; phylum Streptophyta; class Magnoliopsida; order Zingiberales; family Zingiberaceae; genus Hedychium; species Hedychium gardnerianum. The sequence goes on from JBBUKS010000044.1 coordinate 3,669,241, forward strand.
CTAAGTAGTTGTTAGACAGTTATAGGTAAACTCTAAAACTTGGAACCATAAATCTTAAACGTTGAACACTGTTATATTAAAATACTCTTTGCCAACTTGGTGAAAATTATTTAAACTTCATCAAAATCATTTTAAAACAGTTATAGAAGCTACTAAGTAACTACTACAGTTGTAGAACTTACACTATAGTTTTTACAACAGTGTTGAAAGTAAGGATATTCTCAAAAAGTGGGATGCCCTTTTGACTTTTTTTGAAAAAGGGTGCCCTTTTGACGATTTACATAATTTGGGGCGCCCTTTTGACTTTTTTGAAAAAGGGCGCCCTTTTGATTTTTGCAAGAGTATTTATTAATTGGACCATGGTTTCATCCTTAGTAAGGTTTCATTATTTACTTATGGAGGCTTACTCTATTTAGTATGATTTGGAAGTGATGCACCAAATGTGTCATAGGCTGTGGAGTAAGAGCAGCATCTTTAAAGCATGTTAAACTATCATGTTATTGTGTTAGCATTATTGTCATGACGTGCACACACATTTAGATTAATCATTTCATTTGTGTATTTTAGACAAAAAAAGTTATCTATCCACCCCTTCTAATCGGTCATATTTAATCCTGCACGTCTTATAAAAGACAAAATAATAGTAGAAGATGCTCATAAGACTAGAATTAATTGACTACAACATCATTCAGCACCCTCGATGAGCAAGTGGAATTGACAAGTATAGTAAGGTATTCTAGTTGACCATGACACAAACGATACACAAACAACTATAACCCATTAGGCATGATTCCTTCTATTAAATTTTGTCATGATGGTCATGGACCTAAAATAATAGGAAAAGTACCAACAAAACGCATCGAAATAGTGGCAAAGAATTCCAGCATTATAAAATAGTGTATTAGTCATTGTAGGTTGAAAAGTAGAAGATAGGCTACAAAAAATGGTTAGATAATTACGGACATATCCAGATGGGGCGTCATCTTTCTCTTTAGTGTGATCCTTCTCTTTGTTAAGTAACTAAATGGTGGCAACACCACTTAATAATGGTGTTGTTGGGAGTATACTAGGTGTAGGAACAAAACATAGCACCCAAGCATAAAGAGCTTCTCTAGTCCTTTGGTTGAAGTGAGATCACATAAAGAAGAAGGGTGGGCAAAGATTTAGGGGTGAACTTTGGATTGAGTGCATGAGGTGGGGTCGAAAGGGGCATCAAAGAAGAGAGGTTTAGTGGAGAAGCATGAAAACATCGAGCTCCTGCTAAGATGAGAGACTAACATGACGAGGAAGAGTCATAACCATGCCCTAATCTGATTGGCAATGCTAACAAGGATGAGGACCTCATGATAAGACAAACTAAAGATGAGCGAGCAGAGGATGATACACACAAAGGTGGACTCACTCAATTATGCAATGGATAGACAAAGGAGAATGTCGATTACGCAACAAGAGGGACGAAGGAGCACCCACTCTAATTCCATGTTAAAGGGTGTCTTAGGTAGCCTCCACTATCTCTCTCTATGTATATATAGTATTCATGAGTACTAATACACTCCTATAGTTTGTATACTTACATATGGTTCTACAATAAGCACACAATGTGAAATTATTAAAGTAGAAAAATCATAAAAAGTAAATAAGTATATTCAAAGCACTCCATCTTAGAGAAAGCACTTGTTGATTTAGTTTTGTAGACTATTATGAAAACAAAGGAATCATGGTAAGCCACTTGAAGACACAAAAGATATAGTAAACCAAACAAATTGGATGTGAAAAATAATAAATAAAACAGTATATGCATATTCATTGTAAACTATCAACTTGTATGAATAATAGTGTGTATACAATAAATTTTGGACAAGTAGACATACCATGAAGTATATAAATGGAAACAATGATGATATCGGCAAAGCTGAAAGGAAAGAAAGAAAAATGATCAGTCATCAAACTATAAACCATGCCTCAAAAAGGAAAAAAAAAATACAAGGTCAAAACAACTAAAATGAAATTGTGCAGAAAATTTCAGGGATACTACAGATATAGCAGAGGTTAAGTTTCATAAAACAAGGTTGATGTGGGTGAATTAAGCATATATTTTTGGTCTTATTTAGCATATATTTGTTGCATCACATGAGCATATTTTGTGTAAACTTCTAGCATTTGCATTCATTTTATCTTTTTAATTTGGATAACTGTGGTTTGCGTTTTGTATTAACAGAAAGAAGAGATCTTGACGTTGGAGCATGCTTGGACAGAATGATTCACGGTCAACCCGTGGAGCATCAAGAGTGACATGACGCAAGATCCACGGCCAACCCGTGGTAGCCATCACTGCCGTGGACACCACTGAGTAAAGCGGAGAGTCAAGACAACACAATATCATGGATCGTTAGGGTTGCGCTGCCCTTTTATTTAGGAAATTGTTAGGATTCGGTGGATATAAAAAGGAACAAAGGGCAGCGGTTTTGAGGCATCTAGTGAGGGGGTCGCATCCAAGACATCGAAGGAGCTAAGAGATTCCGGACATCAAAGAACATGTGGAGATCTTCCAGAGACATTGACAAGCATCTACAATCGAGTTCTTCTATTCCTTGATCTTATTTTCATATTGTAGAATGCTATTATTGATTTCAATGGATTGCATCTTCAACGTTATGGAGTAGTTTCTTTATTCTAGGATGAAGAAATAGCCCGATAAGATATCAAAATTGAAGTTTTGATTTCCTTCTCTTGTTAATGTTATGATTATCTTTGATTCAATTTTAGTGTGCTTAATATGTTTACATTACTTAGAAATTAAGGAATGAACTGAGAGGTGAACCTTAGTCTCAAAACTATAAAATTGAACTTGAGTTTTTTATCATGAAATAGTTCAAATTCTCTCAAGGGTAACATTGAATATCAAGGATCTTATAAAATGGGTTTAATCTGATTCAACTACCATGAGAATAGGAGTTGCGTTAGGTTAAACACATCATTGTATTTTGAGAGGAAATATCAATTACCTAAGGATAATTCATCTTCGAGATCGATCTAATGTTGTAAGAGAGGAGATCATAACGGAATTGTTGATACTCATCATGATGAAATCAAAATCCCAAAATTTGTCTCAAGATTTGATTTCCTAATCCGTTTTTTATTCAATATTCTGAGTTCAATTTAATTTCTTATTATAGCTGCTTCCTTATCTCGATTTCGTCTAGATAACCTAGCTGGTAGTCAACAATGCATTCCTAGAGGATAATATTTTCTTACTTGACGACAACCGTACAATTACGGTTTCGCACTAACAAAGGTCTAATCCATGTCATTCCTGTATAGATTAAAAGTTTAAAAAGTGAATCATCAAGTTCCAGATTCCTAATTCCAACACAATAAGATCAAATTTTAAAAGGTTAATAATTGGAGCTAAACAAATTACCAAACTAGATCATTCCTATAAGAATGAAGTTTTATGTAAAGTTAACTAAACTAGATCGATCTTATCAGTCTGGGAGGTTCTAGTTCTATGTATTCCATGATCCAAACAACCTAGAAACAAAGTATCAAAATGAAAAGGATATTTCTGTCATTTAGATAAACTAAAGCAATTCAAATGTAGACCATCTCTCGACTAACACAAATTTCTATCGACTAAGATCTGATATATCCTATGCATTAACTTTAGCATTCTCTCTATGATTTCACATTATAGTTTACCAAGATAGGAGTATAGTAATATTACCTCTGTTGCACTGTAAAATATGATGCAATAAGAATGAACATCTTTTTTTCTCCTTTCCTTTTTTATTATTAAAGACATCTTCAACTTGGTGAAATTTTAGATTGCTAGACTGAAGCACAAAGAATGGTGTAACTGTTGGTGCAAGAAGCACCATACGATCGAACCTAAGTTTTGATGTTGGCAAAGGGTCAAAGTTAAGTCTTGTGGTATTCTAACATGTTGATCAAGCTTACAGAAAGTCCTAGTTGAGGCTAGGCAAGGAAGTCTTGGTCGAAGGGACTAGGCAGGAAGACTTGACAGATCAAGGACATCGGGATGGAAGTCTTGGGGTTGGGGTCGAGGACATCAGGCAGAAAGTCTAAACAGGCCAAGGGTCGGAGGTCTAGCGAAAAGTCTCGAAGGCCAAGATCAAGTTGAATAAAAATCCAAATAGGTCGTGTGGACCAAGGTTTGGCAGCAAGTAAACTCTCCCGAGTGGAGTAATGAGGACGCGCTCTCAGAAAGAGAGTAGTGTAGACGTTGGTCCAACCTAAGGTTTCACGAGAGACCTGAAGTTTAGACTAGATAGCTCGGAGAGTTGTCAATCATAATCTTATTATATCTGTGTTAACACTTTGATGTAGAAAGCTAATTATGAGAGCTTGCCGGAAAGAGGAGGTCCAGGTGCCCTAATCAGTTTCGAGCGCCTGGAAGTCCGAGCGCCCCTATCAGATCAAGCGCCTGGGTAAGGATAAACACGGCGCTGATAGAGCTTCGACCCAGTACTCAGCTGGCTAGGCACCCGGAAGGGATCCAGGCGCCTGGATTGGCCGAGTCAGCATCGATGTAGGATCGGATACGGGTTGCTAGAAGCGCCTTATACCGATCCAGGTGCTCAAAATGTGTTATAAAAGAAAGTCACGACAGAGGCTTCAAATGATCTCTCTACCTCTTCAAGTGCTCTGTTACGCTTCCGAAACTACGAAACGCTGCTACATTCATGCTTTAACGACGCAACAACAATGCGACGTCACTACGAGCTCAAACGAGCCTAGCCTTTGGTAACGCTTAGCTTGTTGTCTTTCTTTTACTCGTTTCTTTTCATGCTAAATATTCTAAGGGTCGGTAGGTTTGTTACCAAACCCTATACTTGTGAAAGAAGCGAGTCTTCTTCTCTTTTGGGAAGAAGGTTGATAGTGATTGCCTACCAAAGCGGTCAAACAAACTGCGGGCCTTGGAGTAGTAGTCACTGAGTTACGAACCAAGTAAAACCAATTTGTCTATTTTGTCTTTAGTTTTCCGCTGCTTTACTTTGATTTCGAACGATTTCCAAATGCGTACAAAGCGCGCTATTCACCCCCTCCTCCTCTAGCACTTTCTCGATCCAACAATTAGTATCAGAGCGGGGTGCTCAAAATTGGAGCAACCGCCAATCGAGCTTGTTTTCAGTTTTTCGTTCTTAGTCAGAATTGGTGCAATCACCTCTTCTGACAAATTTTTTTGGTTTTTCGAAACTGCTCGAAATTGGTGCAACATCACTCGAACAATTTTTTCCTTCGAGTACTCTATACTTTCCACACTACTAATCCAAGACCAAGTCTTGGAACATCGTTTTTTTTTTTGCGTGTGTGCAAGTTTCTAAATGGTACACCAAGGATATAGTACAGCTTGTCCTCCGCTCTTCACCTGAGATGATTTCGGCTACTGGAAGAGTCGTATGGAATATCACCTAAAGACGCAGGTGAGTATGTGGATCTCAGTCCAGACCGGGTTCACCCTACCTACCAAACCAGACGGAAGTCCAATGGGGTGCGAGGATTGGGATCCAAATGTATAGAAGCAAATAGAAGTCGACGCCAAAGTAGTGTGAACTCTGCAATGTGGTTTGACCAAAGAGGAGCTCAGTCGGATCAGCCCCTTCATCAGTGCGCAAAATAAACAAGCTAATCAAGCTCCACGAAGGGACTTCTGACACCAAGGTAAGCAAAAGGGATTTATTATTAAATAATTTATATAATATAACAATGCATGAAGGAGAATCCGCCAGTCAACTCCACGCCCACCTACAAAACATTCTCAATGGGTTACATGCAATCGAGCAAACGGTGGAGAATCGAGACATCATAAAGTATGCTCTAAGAGCCTTCCCGAGAAACAACTTGTAGGCATCAATAGTCGATGCTTATGAGATCTCTCAGGACTTGTCTAAAATTAAACTTGATCAATTATTTTCTGAACTTGAACTCCACAAGCAGACTAACATGAGCCAAGCCGAGAAGGATATAGCTCTTTTTGCAGGACAACGAAAGGAGAACAAGCAACAAACAAGAGTTGAACCACAGTTGCAGGAGCCCGAATCCGACAACGACGACAATGAAACCACCGCTAAACTAGTCAACCTCGTCCGAAAGTTGGTGAAAAAAAAGAAAGGATTCTGGTGAAAAAAGAAGAAAGTATTCAGCACACGAGCAATTAAGAAAGTGATTCGGAACAAGAAGGATGGATCAAACCAAACACCTACCTGGAAGGCTAAATCCACCTATTACGAGTGCCGACAAAAGTGTCATTTCAAAGCCGAGTATCCCAAATTGAAGAAGAAATATCAAAAGAAGAAGAAAGCACTCAAAGCAATATGGGACGAATCTTCATCCTCCGAAGAAGAAGAAGAGCACCACAGCCACTTGGCAATAATGGCTAGAACCAACACCGAGTCCGAAACCGAGTCTAAAGCCGAGTCCGAGAGAAGCCACGAATCCGTATCCATTTTCGAAAGATCAAACCCCGATGTAAGTGCTAGTTAAAATTATATGAAGTTATTACTTATTTGAATAATAAACTAGCCAAATCCAATGCCTGGGTCAAATCACTCTGAGATGAGGTCGCACTCCTCAAGGAGCAGACTAACCTGAGTTTGATAACAGATCAAGGTTGAACCTCAACTCAAGTCCAACAACTTGAGGAAGAGAATTTTAATCTGAACGATCAAGTTACCAAACTTAGAGGTTCATTGGAAAAGTTTGTTATTGGATCCAAGGGCCTAGAACTGCTTCTTGGGTCTCAGCGAGCCGTGTACAACCGAACCGGACTTGGATTCAAAACAAAATACACCCAAAACAGATCTTTCATGTCTTTAGTTAATCGAAACAAACCTAGAGTCAAAGCATGGGTTCGTAAAATCGATTTGGTTATACAAGTCGAAACAACAAATATTGAGTCCCTTAAAATCATGTACATGTTTTGGATAGACCTTATCTAAGCCATGATCGAGGGGGAGCCAATCGGAAAAACGTTTTCATTGTTAGATAGATTGCTTGTCTATTTCTTCAATGCATGCTTTTTTTTTTATTACTTAATTTAGAATGGTTAGATAAGAACAATCGGCTTGCTTGACACTTGCCCAACATAGTACCGAGGCGAGATGATAGTACGTTAGGGAAGCATAATTAGGTAAGGTGTGGAGTGTCATACTTGGTTTACTTAGCTAAGTGGAACTAACCAAAGTTACCTCGCCACATCCTAGACTAGTTAGACAAGGGTTTCTCAATTAATCTGCTAAGTGTTCAATTTCACGAATCAGCTTTGTCTTAGAAAATGGTCGTTGCTCCAATAACCAAGAAGTTTATGCCTTGCCACGGCCCAGAAGTTGAAACTTGAAATGTACACTTAGTCGGTTAACTATTAAACTTGAATCTAATTCAAATGTCAATCAATCCTTAGAATTCAAACTAATTTAATAAACATAAAATTAACAACTATCTCACAAACTCTATAAGGTACCCTGATTGAAAACTTAGAAACGGGTGAGATGGAGTTAGAATCTAATTAATCTAATTAATTCATTTAATCTAGTTAATCTAATTTATTAACCATTTAATCTACTTAATTAACAATTTAATCCACTTAACTTAATCAATTAATTTTTCAATTAAATTTAATCAAATTAATTATTTAATTAAATCTACTCAATTAAATTATTCAATTAAGTCTATTTAATTAACTTAACTTAATTAATTAATCAACTTAACCTAATTAATTTACTTAACTTAATTTAATTAATTAGTCAAATTAATTTAGTTAACTTAATTTAATTAATTAGTCAACTTAATCTAATTAATTTAACTTAATTTAATTAATTTAACTTAATCTAATTAATCCGACTTAATCAAATTAATTTACTCAAACTCAATTAAAACTAAACTCAATTAACAGTAAACTTAATTAAAACTAAACTTAACTTTAATCTAAACTTAATTTAACATTTAATTTTAAGTTAACTTAAACTTAATTAATTAAAACTAAACTTAACTTTAATCTAAACTTAATTTAAAAATTAATTTTAATTTTAATTAAACTTAATTAATTAAACTAAACTAAACTTAAACTAAATTAATTAAACTAAACTAAAACAAAATTAATTAACCTACGTAATTAAAAACGTTATTAAAACCAAACCCCTATCATAGCGCCTATATCAAATATAGGTGCCCCGCCTCACCAAATAGAGGCGCCTGAATATAATCCAAGCGCCCCGAGCCGCTAAGCTTCGCGCCCATAGTTTTCACCAAGGCGCCCATAGTTTTCTCAAATTGAGGCACCTAAAACCATTCTGAGCGCCCCAATATCCAAGCGCCAGGAACATATCCAGGCGCCCGGAACGACCTATAAAAGGGGCCCAAGCTTCCGGTTCCAAGCGCTCCAAACCGAGATTTTTGATCGGTTTCTCCTTCGTTTTCAACCACGGTCTGTTCCCGATTAGCCTAGGTCGTCATTTTCTATATAAGTCCTTGAAAAATGTCTAGGTAACACCCGGAACTCCCCTATTACTTGCTTTCTATTTAATTTTAGAAATAAAATGTTTGATTATTATTGGTAGAATTAAAAGGAAGAACACTGAAGCTAGTACATCTAGTGCTCCTAGCACTGATAGTAGATTCCCTACAGATAAACATAGGGTTAGGTTTTTATCCTTTTCATATAGACCACTGCCTACTAGGTCCCTATGTAGGACATTTTTCATGCGATCATGCATACCCACTATAGAGGTAATCAACCACTATAGTTTAGGTAACCTCGTTTATTGTACTAGCTCAGTGAACACAGGGTTGTGTGCCGAGTTATACTATAACTTGGTTAAGGTTGATGACCTTACCTACAGCACTAGAGTTGCAGGTAAAGATTTTACACTTTCTCCTACTATCATTAGGGACCATCTAGAACTTAGACTATCTACATGTTCCTTTTTATGTTACCCTCTTGGGGACTTGTCATTTGGTGACTCCTACTCCCATATTACACTAAATAGGATCTATTCCTATTTCTTTAGGGAGAAGAGAGTACCTATAGTGACTCAATTTCACTCTGTCAGACTTAGGGTACAGGACTATGTTCTGTATAGAGTTTTGGTGACTTGCATCTTACCCTTGATCACAAGGGATGTCGCTATGATGCGACCCTTTCATTCATTTTTACTTTATGCATTTTGTCATAGGCTAGACATAGATCTACTCAGTTAGCATTAATACTAGTAGGAGAGTTCATATACCCTACTGTCATATTTTGACATCCCTTCTAGCATCACTAGGGATAATGTCACTACAGGTGATACTAGACTCTTAAGTGAGTTTGACATATTAGGTCCTAGGAATTTCTCATTAGCTAACATTCATAGAGATGATGATGATATCATGTCTTGGAGGAGGGAAGACCAGCCTGAGCCAGTACTTACTTAACTTAGACCTTTCAGATTTCCATTTTACTCCACCTCCTACTCCTACTTTAGAGGACAGAGTCATCAGACTTGAGGAGTCTGGTCTTCGACAAGAGATTCATAATCTTAGGGAGGAGAAGCAAACCCGACACCTCCAGCTGATAGATATGCTCATCTTGGAGCACAGGCCCCCCTCCACCACCTCCTCAATAGCATATCATCTCTTAGCATGTAGATTGACATATCTTGATACTGAGTTGTATATTTGATTACACATGACTTATTGACTTATAGTGACTTGTTGACTTTATTTATTTTTGTTAACGTAACCAAATAGGACAATTAGGAATGTACTTGATAGAATAGGATTTTATGTTTTTGCATGCTATTTATTATATTTATAGTATTTTTATGCAATATGGACTTGGTCTAGGCTCTACCTTAAAAATCATAATCCTACAAAATCTTGAGGAGCCAGAACGTCTCACAATACCTAGATCTAACTTGATTATATATTGAGCCACATAGAACGGCATGAGACGTTTAGGACTTTACTCTAGATTTAAGATATAGAACAAGTGCATCAACATGAATCAAAAGGAGTTTAAATGAAAATTAATCACATAATGTGATTGAACTCAAATCTGACTCGATGATAAATATATATCATTTGGGTTAAAATAGCTCAAACATTTCTTAAGGACTACTTCCTAGATGTTTATTTTAACTAACTATTTTCAAATGTTTTTTCTTTTCCCCACATGCTTGGACCATAAGGACACTTTTTAAATCTTGTTTAATTTTTTGATAAATCTCTCTTTCAAAATTTCTTTACTTAAATTTTTTTTAAAAAAAATCTCTTTACTTAAATCTGTTTTTAAAACTCTCTTTACTTCAAGTTTTTTTTTGAAAACTCTAGTTACTTCAAAATATTTAAAAATAAATAAAATAAACTCTCTTTACTTCAAATTCTCTTTTAAAAAAATTTACATAAAATTATTTTTTGAAAAATCTTGTACTTACAACTATTTTTGAAAAATCTTTTACTTAAAAACTTTTTTCTTGAAATTTTTTTTAATCCCTTTACTTAAACATATTTTTGCAAAATCTCTTTCATAAACACAAATATTTATCTTTACTTCACATTCTTTCTAACAAATATTAAAAGGAGAAAAACAAGTCTTAACTGTATTTTGATAATTGGCAAAGGGGGAGAAAAATAAGTTAAAGTAAAAATTATACCCCATGCAAAAATTTAGGGGGAGAGGTCAAATTAAGGAGGAGTAACAAAATGCACTTACTTTTTGTACTTGTATTATGAACTTCATTTATAAGTTATTTATGTTACTCTCTGAATTATTGTGTAACTCCCTAAATTGTTAATATGAGAAATTTTTATACTCAACTTTAACCATATTGTCAATAATCAAAAAGGAAAGTCTTAGTTGAGGCTAGACAAGGAAAGACCTGTTTAAGGCTAGGCAAGGAAGTCTTGGTCGGAGGGACTAGGCAGGAAGACTTGGCAGATTGAGAACATTGAGTGGGAAGTCCTAGGGGTCGAGGACACCAGGCGGAAAGTCTAGACGGGCTGAGGGTCGAAGGTCTAGTAGAAAGTCCCGAGGTCAAGATCAAACTGAGCAAAAATCCAAACAGGTCGGGTGGACCAAGGTTTGGCAGCGGATAAACTCTCCCTAGTAGAGTAGTGAGGACGCGCTCTCAGAAAGAGAGTGACATTGGTACAACCTAAGATTTCACGGGAGACCTGAAGTTGAGGTCAGATAGCTCGGAGAGGTATCAATCATAATCTTATTATATTTGTGCTAACACTATGATGCAGGAAGCTAACTATGGGAGATGGTCGGAAAGAGGAGGTTCACGCGCCCTAATCAATTTCAGGCGCCCGAAGTCCGAGCGCCCCTATAAGATCAAGGCGCCAGGGTAAGGATAAACACGGCGCGAATAGAGCTTCGACCAAGTGCTGCCACGTCAGCTGGCTAGGCGCTTGGAAGGGATCCAAGTGCCTGGATTAGCCGAGTCAGCATCAATGTAGGATCGGATAGGGGTTGCTAGAGGCGCCCTATATCGATCCAGGCACTTGGAATGTGTTATAAAAGAAGGTCACGACTAGAGGCTTATCTCTCTACCTCTTCAATTGCTCTGTTACGCTTTCAAAACTCCGAAACGCTGCTGCATTCAAGCTTCAACGACGCAACACTGCTATGAGCTCAAATGATCCTAGCCTTTGGTAACGCTTAGCTTGTTGTCTTTTTTTCACTCGTTTCTTTTTGTGCTAAATATTCTAAGGGTCAGTAAGTTTGTTACCAAACCCTATACTTGTAAAAGAAGCGAGTCTTCTTCTCTTTTGGGTAGAAGGTTGATAGTGATTACTCACCGAAGCGGTCAAACTGACTGCGGGCCTTAGAGTAATAATCACTGGGCTGCGAACCAAGTAAAATCAATGTTTGTTTTTGTCTTTAGTTTTCTGCTACTTTACTTTGATTTCGAACGATTTCCAAATGCATACGAAGTGCGTTATTCACCCACCCCTCTCTAGCGCTTTCTCGATCCAACAGTGACCTCATTGTAGGTGTTTCTACATTAGACATCCAAGTTCTTGCAGAGAAGAAGAGAATTTATTCAATCGAAAGCATATATACCTTCCCATCAAGCTATATTTCTGTTCAAAAAAGTAAGAATTGCTCCAAATAATTGTTAAAACAAACAAGTTCAAGTTACCATCGCTCTGATCATCCCTTACCCCAATGGCTGTCTAAGATAGGGTCAATAAAACCACCGCTGAGAATGTATGAGCAATCCTCATTAGGACTCTCATCAACTTTCTTTTCCATTTTGCTGAGTTACAATTTCAGAGGTGCAAAAGAACAGTTGTCGGTATGTGGCGTATAGCCATCATTTATTAAAAGCATGTACCAAATTTGTATATATGCAGTCTGTTACAACTTCAGATACGCAAATGAAAAGTTTTTGATATAGCCGTGATCTTAATCGACATGCACCAAATTTTGATATATCAGTCAAACAGTTTTTGTTAATCAAAAAGTTTCTGATTTGCGGTCAAAAAGAAAAACAAAAAATTAGGAAGCAAATTTTCCCCTTATTATGCACCAACTCGGGCAAGAAACAAAGCGACCGTGAGCAAACTCACGGTGACCTCATCTCGTGCATAAAAGGACACCCTGGAGTGAACAAGAAATTATTTTTTTCCACCCTCGAACAAGAAACCACTGCATCGTGTGCAAACCCATGCGTACCTGTGCAGAGTGTGACAATCCACACATAAAAGAACTCTCTGTAGGGGATTCCACTAGAAGCTGCCTTCTTCCTATCTTGCTTACAACCCGGACAACCCTCGAAGTACACCTTCTCCAACAATGGAGCCCTTCTCTCTGTCACATCCTCCATGAACACCGCGAAAGCAACTACGTTTCCAAACTATTCCTCGTACAAAAGTCCAATGAGCAAAAAACAGACAAACCGAGACGCAGGCGAGACCAGATCAAGGTGCAATGGTTTAAATAAAAGAAAAAGGAAAGAACGCGAAGCAAAGTTGTACTCTGCCATCGATGGAGACGCAAATCCTTCGCTCATGGCATACGTCACTGCGAGTCTGCGATGCAGCGGGACCGTGCATTCTGTGTTTTTATTGTCGTATCTCCAAGACCTGCGTCGACGAAGACAGGGCCATCGGGAGTCGGGACTGACGCCGCCGCGTGGGGTCTGTTGTACTGCACCACCCGCTTTTCCGCTACAAACATAAATATCAGGTGTTTAACTTTTCAGGTAATCTAATAAATAAATAAATAAATATTTTTTTTTAATTAACAATTAATCTAAAAATATTAAACTAATAATTTTTTTAATTTATTTTAATAATTAATAAAATATTTCTATGAAATTAGGTCGGTTATTTCAAAATTAATCAACGTAAATTAAATACCTGATATCAATTAAAAAATAATGAATAAGAAAATTACTTCAATACAAAATATTAAGAATAAAAGTCAAAATAATATCTCTATTTTTTCAAATCGTCAAACGTTTTATTTTTTTTTTATCAAAAGGATATTTTATCATCTTATAAAATAATATAACTGATACAATTTGAATATTAAATAAGCAATTAGTTGAATCTGTATTGTATATTAAGATTGGTCATGCAAATCAAAATAAGATTTTTCTACATATTTTGCATCCAAATAAATACACCATTAACAAAATTTCAAAAAATAAAGGTGAAAAAGTTATAACAAATAGAATTAAATATACAAATAAGTAGAGTGATAAAGGGAATACCTTAAGAAAGAGCCAACGATCTCTCCTCATTTCATATCTGTCACTTGGTGAACTTGAAGAATGAGGGAAGAAACTATTTTATGTGCCTCTATTTTGGAATAGCTGCTCAGATTCAACTTGCTTATCTATTCATGTTGTAGCAGCTACGAACCCGCAGTTGTTACAATATGTAGCAATTCAATTATAATAGCTACGAAATCATAGTTGTTACAACGCATGCCCAGTTCATGATTTAAGCAAAAAATATAGACAGAAGATAATAATAGAAATAATGTAGTGAAGCGTAATTAGATCATTTTACAAGGCTACTGGGTGTCCTTTTAATAAAAAAATCAAAGTGGAGCACCCTTTGGACAATTTGGAGAAAAAAAATGTCCTTTTGATTTTTGCCCAACAACAAACTTAATAAAAATTAAAATGTATCAAACTAGATTGACACATTCGATGGTTAACATGAAATATATCAAATAGAATATTTGATTCATTAGAAACTAATATTATGATTTATTTGACTTGATTGATTTATTTTTCATATTTAAATCGTCATGCTCATGCATACTTTCAATTAACTATTATATGTCATGCTTCATATGTCATGCATACTATCCTAGTATTAATTGCTTAATTTAGAATGGATAGATAGGGCAAGTATAGGGAAAAAAGGATTCAATCTTGATCAATGATATCGGAGAAGGTTGAGATGATATTAGGCTAAGAAAGCTCTATTGATACATGTCTAAGTTGAATGATGAGTATTCTATTTGGTGAAATCGATTGTGTCAATCTAGCTGAAGCTACCTCAGTTTAATCTGGTACAATTGATTGTGTCAATCTAGCTAAAGCTATCTCAGTTCAATCTGGGCTAGTTAGACCAAGACTTAGTATTAAGTCCTTTAGGTGAGATATTTTGGAGAAAAAAAATTGTGTCAAAGGCACGTGGTTACTTTAATGATATCTCATATGGCTCACCACAGCCAGAAAGTTTATTCTAAAAATCACTTATTTGACACCAAGTTTGGATCTAACACAAGTTCAAACTACCTTAGACAAATCATTTTAATTACTCAATTAAAATTGAAAGACTCATCTCACAAAAACTTATAAGTCTATCGTGTATTGAGACACATAGAACAGGTGAGATGTTAGGACAATTAATTTAGAAAATATTTTGAAAAGATTTTCAAAATTTATAGGATTATTTTCTTAAAGGAGAAAGATTAGTGGACGACATTTCGTATGCAAACCTTGGACGTAGCACCCTCGGGGGTATGAACCAAGTAAATCGATAATGCTTCTTATCTTATTTATTTCTATTTATGTTTTATTCCACTGATTACTAATCTATAGAAAAGAACGAACATAAAAGAAAGAAAAATGCGAGCATTATTCACCCCTCCCCTTTAGTGCACTTTTTGGTCCTATAAAAACATCGATTATATAAGGATAAATCATCTTCAAGAGTAGTCTAACATTGTGAAAGAAAGGACCATATATTATTTGTCAATAATTATCACGGTGAAACTAAAATCCTAGAATTGACTTAAGAATTGGTTTCCTAATCATCCTTTTATTCAATTTTCTTAGTTTCGTTTAGTTTCTCACTATAGCTATTCCCTCACCTCGATTTCATCTAGATAGTCTACTTTATACGTAACTAGTATTCAATAACACAATCGGTCGATATTTTTATTACTTGACGACAAACGTACACTTGCAGTTTCACATGCATCAACCACATATTCCTAAGTGAAAGACTCTCTACACCAAGTTAACTCATATCATCACTTGTATTATGTTTCCCAAACTATGTGAACACTAAGATTACAATCTCATATTGATGTATTCGGAGATAACCCATCCGGGAAGCCACCTCCTCTTCTCCCTTGCACGGTTCAAACTGTAGGACCAAAATCCTATTCCTAAGTCAAAGACTCTCTACAAGCCAAGTTAACCCATATCATCACTTGTATTATTTTTCCCAAACTATGCGAACACTAAGATTACAATCTCATATTGATGTATTGATAACCAACATTTTTACATATTGTTTTATGCTCATACCTGACATTTTAATCTTCTTGTATGCTTAAATTCTTATTCATATCATATTTTATGAGCAAAGGTTTATTTCGAGTTCATTGCTATTTTCCTACATTTTATGACATTATCTCTAAAATGTGAATCTTGTCTTGAAGGAATTAAAGATGAGCCATGGGACTAGGACTTAAACCGAACCAAGGTTAGGGTTAAGGAGAAGATGATTCACCATTCATCATTTATGCATCCCTCTCGATTCAACAAGCTCATCCACAGTTCAATTTGAGAGCTGATTCATCTTGGAGTAATTCAATTGGAAGTTTGCTTTACAACTTGGTTCAATTTAGAGGGATTCACTAATAGAGAGGTGGGTTCACTTAAGGAGGGCCAGTTCAATTTGACAACTTGGTTCACTCTTGGCAGTTGATTCACTTCTCCCAACTCACGCGCTCCTCCCTCTCCATCTACCTCACAAAGGAAATCAGATCAGAGGAGGAAAAAGAAAAAGGAAAAAAAGGACTCGATGCCACCTTCATCGGGATCTCACCACAACCCTCTCCCGATTGGGAGAGGAGCCATCATCCCATCTCCACCACTGGCAAGTCACCTCATCCGCAAACTTTGGGATTCCAAGCTTTGCGCCACAACCCTCCATCCACGAGCCTTTGGGATTCCAGAGTTCATCCACCGTCGACAAACCATCAACTGACCTCACAAAGAGGAAAGGAGATTCCCTTCCTCATAGGATGCCATCACCACCCATATCCACATTCATCACCAACGACTTCCATCGACGGAACCGTCCTCACAAGGAGGAAAGGAGATTCCCTCATCATTAGACGCCAACACCATCGGCAACCATCATCCTCATCCACCCTCACTCATCCACCATCATTCGCATCCTTCCTTCCTCACACCAGCCAGAAGGATTCCTCCGGCCATAGCACCCATCCGGTTGCCATTGGGGGATCTCTCGAGGGTTTCCTCCGCAAGCTTCAATTCTCACCCAAGAACTCTGAGATGTTAGTGTTGGAAACACCAGATAATCAAACCTAGTTTTGATGTTGACAAAGATTCAAAGTTAAGCTTATTTGTGATCTAATAAGCTTGACTAAGTATGCAGGAAAGTCCTAGTTAAGGCTAGGCAAAGAAGTCCTGGTCGAGTGGACTAGACAGAAGTTTTGGTCGAGTGGATTGGGCAATGAAGACCTAGTCGTGTGGACTGGGCAAAGAAGTCCTGGTCAAATAGACTAGGCAATGAAGTCTTGGTCAAGGTGACTGGGTAGAAGACTTGGTAGATCGAGGACGTCAGGAAAAATTCCTAAGGGTCAAGGAAACTAGGCGGGAAGCCCTGGGGGTCGAGGACATCAAGCAGAAGTCTATACGGGTTAAGGATCAGACATCTAGCGGGAAGTCCCAGAGATCAAGATCAGATGCTAAGCAAACGTACAAACAAGTCTGGAGAACCAGATGTTTGAAAAAAAGTATATTCTTCCGAGAGGAGTAGATGAGGACACGTTCCTCGTTGAGAGAATAGTAGGCGTCGGTCCAACCTAGGATTTTAATGGAAATCCAAAAGTCAGGATCAGACAGTCCCAAGACTATCAAGTTATTTAAATGATTATCTTTATTATGCTTATTTGTGCTAACTCTGTGATACAGATAACTTAAGTATGAAAAAGTTGATCTAGGCGCTTGGAAGTGATCCAGGTATCCTAAGCCAATTCAGGAGCCTCAAAGGGATTAAGGCGCCTCAAAGGGATTGAGGCGCCTCAATCATCTCGGCGCGCGGAAGAGTGAGGTGGGCAACCTCCAGTTGGTCGGCACACGTTAGAATCCAGGCGCCTCGAAGGGATTAAAGCGCCTGGGATGAGATAAGCTTGACCAGGGTTGTACTGCGCTCAGAACTCACCACATCAGCAACTGAAGCGCTTTAAAGGGATTGAGGTGCCTGAAAGTGGATAAGGTGCAACGAGTTTAGATTAGATCAGATTGACTCAAGATTGAGGTGCCTCAAAGAAAATAGAGGCGTCAGGATGGGTCAATAGCAGCTTGGTACAACCTTTTTCTACGACTTCCGTACCCACGTGATACTCCGAAAAGCTCTCTATGACGTTGAAACATTTCTCCGACAACCAAAGCTCAAGCTACTATAAGTACCTCAGGTTAGTTTTGATTTTGATCAATCGAGTTAGGTTAGGTCATATGTAGTTTGATCCTTATGTCTAAGTGTACAGGAGGAACTTAGGAACATGAGAAGTAAAGCGGAAGATGCAACAAGCGAGAAGGATGACATGGGAAGCGAGTCAATGGGTCCAGTGCATCCGAGGGACGAGAAGGATGCGATCCAAGGGACGAGAAGTCGGGGAGGAAGCTTGCTCGAGGAGAAGATCGAAGTTGGGTTCGGGTGAGCTCAACTTTGGATGACCGGAGATCACCCAAACGATCAGAAGGAGAGAATGGTCAATATGCTATTGATCATTCAAAGCTGATGGCGCCCTAGAGTAGTTGGAGGCGCCTCACCCGCCAGGCACTGGAGGCACCCCCATCGAATGGAGGCGCCTCAAGTGCCCAGACAGTGGAGGCGCCCCCATTGAACGGAGGTGCCTCACCCATTTGAGAATAGAGGTGCCCCCATTGCTTGAAGGCGCCTCAACCATCTGAATCCACCCATTGTAGCAGATAAGGAGTTAGATGTCATGTCAGTTGATATGAGGTGCCTCCAATGCTCAGAGGCACCCCCAGCATTGCCAAATCAATAGACCGTTACTATGGATCATGACTTAGCCTGATGGAGGTGCCCCTGATCATCCGAGGTGCCCCTGAGAGTGTCACATCAGCAAAATGATCATTTCGACTAGATTGCTATAAATAAAGGTTGTGTCCTCCAGTTCAAGAGAACACACTCTGTATTCTATTTCTGAGTTCTATTTTTCATTGTCTGAGCTTTCAAAGTCTGTAAGAGGTTACTCCGCCTTCACGAAGGAGTCTATAGTGCTTTTATTTGCCTTAGATTAACAACCACCCAGGTTGTAACCAAGTAACTTCTGTGTATCTTTTATTTTTATGTTATTTGTTTTATTTAAT